>PVKC010040812.1:0-12273 GCA_004027635.1 Crocidura indochinensis | reverse complement strand
AAAGCCCCCCAAACCTTCCACAGACTTCTCTTTTATACATTAGAGTCAGGTACCACCCTAGGGTAGGGGCAGAAAGCCAGGTCCCACCCTAGAGTAGGGTCCAATCACTGATCAGGGTAGGATCAGGGTGGGTCCAGAAATGTTTATACATAGAAATTCCAAATCATGATAAGATTAGAAATGTTTACATATGCAACAGGATATAGTGACAAAACTGAGTGAAATGAATGCTTCATCAAGAATACTTCACCCAGTCAGACTTTCATTCAGGTTTGAAGGAAGGATACATAGCTTCATGGATAAATAGCTCATAACACTTATAGATTACAAACAATCTTAAAGGAGGAGCCGAAGGGTCTACACTAAGGCAAGGTAGACCCAACAAATACTCAGAATGATGACACTTAATCCCATGACAATCATTTCTCTCATTAATGGACTAAATGCACCAATTAAGAAAGACTGGCAAATGGTATCAGAATGTTGACACCAAAATTTTGTTACTGGCAAGTCAGAGCAAATACAAAATCAAAAATTTGAAGACAATTTTTCAAGCAGATAACACCCTAACAAAGCTGGGGTGATCACACTAATATCATACAACACAGAATTTGAGCTTCAAAAGTTTATGAGACAGAGAAGGTATTTATTAATAATCAAGTGGCAGTACTATAAGAACATATCACACTCCCATACACATGTGTGAGGGAACAGCAAAATATGATAACTGAAACACTCTATTGTTTTAAAGATGAATTCAAAAGATTCCTGGAAACAAATGAAAATACAAACACAAATTATCAGAATATGTGAACATAGCAAAAGTGGTACTAAATTTATAGCTTTGCAAGCATTCAAAAGGAAGAGCCTACATAAATAACCTAATAGTACAATTTAAAAATTGGAAAGTGATCAACAAAATGAACCCAAACTAGGCATACAAGGTAAAGCTTAGAGTAGAGACTAATGAACTGGACCCTCCCCATCAAATCCAAAAGATCAATGAAAGCAAGAGTAGGCTCCTTTAAAAAATAAACACGATCTTTTATTTAATCCTTTTTTTTTCTTTTAAGAAACTCTTTTTTCTTTAGATATGTCTGAGCATATTTATTTTTAGTTTTTGTCATGGGTCTGTTTTCTTCTCTCTTCACCCCCAAATCCACCAGCAATATAATGTAGCACCACTTCTTCCTGCAAAGGCATATTAAAAATAGGGAAAATTTTACCTGCATAATCAAGCTCTTATGTACCAGGGATAAGAACTTAAACTTTTTTTTACAACACAGGGACATCTCCCACCCTGAATGTATGTCATGGGGAATCAACCTAGATTCCAGGGAAATAGGCAAATAGGCACCGACCATCCAGCCTTGACTACTGGATCCCAGACATAGAAATGACAGAGTTCTCCACAACAGCTCCAGGAACCAACTCCCCTCCAGGGCATTCAAAATACTGCTCTGATGCCAATGTACGCCAGCTCCAAATTGATAACCTGACAACGAGGAAATGGGAACAACTAGATCTAAGAGCAAGTTATCCTTCCTCACCAGCCAACGATAAGACAAAATCAGAAGACATGTCACCCTTCGATCTGTGCAAAAACCAAGATTGCTATAAACAGATGAGTGGCTGTTACAACCAGGACTGAACAGTATGTCTGTCTGCTTATAACTCACTTATAATTTCAGTGCATAATGATCTCAGAAGGTAAATACAATTTCTATACTCTAATTTTATGAGATGTTTTGTGGCTGAGCATGTGGTCAGTCTAGGAGAATGTTCCATGTGCATTGGAGAGAATGTGTATTCAGCTTTTTGGTGATAAAGATATATATGTGTTGATTTTACGGCCAATATATCCATATTTCTTATTTTTTTTTTGTTTGTTTTTGGGCCACACCCAGTGACGCTCAGGGGTTAGTCCTGGCTATTGGCTCAGAAGTCGCTCCTGGCAGGCACGGGGGACCATATGGGGAACCAGGGGATGGAACCGCGGTCCATCCTAGGTTAGTGCAGGCACCTTACCTCCAGTGCCACCGTCTGGCCCCCATATTTCTTATTCTTATTCTGTATTAGTCTCTCTGTCTCAGGTCTTCTTATTCTCTATTCGTCTCTCTTTCTGTGGGACCCCTTCTTCTCTATGTATTTTTTTTCCTCTTCTTCTCTATTCTCTGAATAAACTTATATCATCTTTTCTGTGTATCTATTTCTTCTTCTCTTTGTAGCTATCTTATTCTTCTCTGTCTAATCTTCTGTATCTTATTTTCTACTCTTCTCTCTTTCTGTCTCAGCTCTTCTTCTTATTCTCTATGTCTCCCTGTCTCTCCTAATCTCTATTTCTTCCTCCTTTCCTTGTGTCCCCTCCCCCATTTTATCCTCTCTCTCCAACTGCCTTTCTCCAACAGTCACTATCCAACTGCCTTTGTTCAACCGTCTCCTTTGGCCTCCCCTTCAAACTTTATTTCTCTTAATACAAAATAAATACAATACATAAAATAAATACAAAATACTCTACAACTGTGCCTATGCAGGGGAAAAAAGACAAAATAATAATTTTTCCACATATATATTTATTGATTGATTGTTTTTTGACGTCTTTATTTTGGTATAGGAGAAATCCTTCTTTTTGCACTCTGGCATGATTTGAATTCAGAACCGAGACTATTGTGTGGTGCTTCTCTTTTTGCTGTAGGGCTCACTGGATATTTAATTTGACATTTATTTTTGTAACGTTATGGTGTTTCAATTACATTTTTCATGTCCTCTCTCAAACTGAGCAGATAGCCACTAGAAGGACTCCACCCATTTTCAGCATATTTTTTTAATTTATTTTTTTGCTTAATCTTTACCCATTCTACTGCCTTTCTTTCCCTCAAACAAAACCACATAACTCGATTTATCTAGGTTAGCCTCTCAAATAGAGGAAGAAACAAGGGAGGGCACCAGGACCAAACAGATGTATGATCACTGATAAGCTAGACAAAGAGGGGACCACCTACTCTAGCAGCCTGGGGGTGATTGTGGGGGATATGGGTTGGAGACAGGGAAAGGGGAAGGGGGGAGGACAAATTTGGTGGTGGTATTCCCCTGATTCAATGTTAATATGTACCTAAAATACTAATGTGAAAGATATGTAAGCCACTATGATCAAAATAAAAAAAAATAAACAAGATCGATAAGCCACTAGCAAGACTCACAAAGAAAGAGAAACTTAATAAACTAAATTAGAAATGAAAAGAGGAACATAGTATAAAAATTCAAAGAGCACCCAGAAATTCCTTTAAGAAGCTTTATGCCACGAAACAAGAGAACCTGGAAAAAAGGAATAAATTCTTGGACCATTATAACTTCCTAAGGTTGAACCAAGATGATCTGGAATATCTGAACAGATCTATCACTATTGGGGAAATTGAAATGGTAATCAAAAGGCTGCCCCAAAACAAAAGCCCAGGACCAGATGGATTCACTAAAAAATTCTTCCAAACCTTTCAAGAAGACCTACTGCTAATCCTTTTCAGGCTCTTTCAGGAAATCGAATAAGCAGAAACACTCACAAATAGTTTTTATGAAGCTAACATCATCCTCATACCAAAAGCAGACAAAGAAACCATCAAAAAAAAAAATAAGAGAGAACTACAGAACAATATCCCTGATGAACATTGATCCTCAACATAATTCTAGCAAATAGAATCAAGAAAGTCTTACAATATGACTAAGATGTAAGATGCATACACCATTCCTGAGATGCAAGGATGGTTTTATATATGCAAGTCAATCAATGTAATATGCCATATCAAGAAAAGGAAAAATATAAAAACATATGATATAAATAGATGCAGAGAATGCATTTGACAGGTCCAATAGCCATTCATGATAGAAACTCTCACTAAAATCAAAGTGGAAGGAACTTTTCTCAATATCATCAAGGCCATTAACCACAAGTCCATGACAAATATACTCAACAGGGAACTAAAAGCCTTTTCTATAAAATCTGGCACAAGTCAAGGTTGCCCTTTCTTGCTACTTCTATTCAACATAGTACTGAAAATACTTGTCATAGCAATCAGGCAAGAAAAAGCTATAAATTTAGCTTTTATATGACCCAGCCATACCACTCCTAGGGATATACCATAGGAACATAAGAAACACAATACAAATTCACTTGCACTCCTATGTTCATCATGACATCATTTATAATAGCCAGAATCTTAGAGCAACCAGGTGCCCAATGATAGATGAGTGGCTAATAAAATTGTGGTACATCTAAACAATGGAATACTATGCAGCCATTGGGAAAAATGAAATAATAAATTTTATTGATATGGATAGAGATTATTATGATGAATGAAATGAATCAGAGGGAGAGAGATAAACATAGAATAATCTCACTCATCTGTGGGATATAAGAAAATTATATCAGTGTGGGGTTGATATTCAGAGACAATAGAGATGAGGATTAGGAAGATAAGTCCATGGTAGGAAGCTTGACAATGAAGAGCTGAGTTAGTGTAGAGAAGGGTCTACATATCAAAGGATATGTATAGCACCCCTTCATTAAAAATTGTGCAAGCCCAGTATCAAAAAAGGAGAGAGAAAAAGAGAAAATTGAGAGAGAGAAGTAAAATGCCTGCCTCAGAGGTAGGCAATGGAGGGTGGCTGGGTTGAAAAGGGTAAAGAGAGTGTAATTGGGAAACTTGACACTGGTGGCAGGAAATGCACACTTTGTGAAGGTAGTTGTATATTGTATGACTATAATTCAATCATGAATAATTTTATATGTGAAATAAAAACTAGTATGAATAACCTTATATCCATGGTATTAAAGATAAAAATAATAAAATAAAACAGGAAATATTAGAGAAGATAATATAGAAGGGGACAGTTATGTGTGAGAAAATAGAGTGATGTAACCATTATAGAGGGTAGAATGAAGAATCTCAAACCATTTAAAATAGAAAATTTATATTATACAGTTATCATGCTATTGGATATTTACCCTGTAAAAATACTAATTCAAAAAGTTACATTCATTCTTATTTTTATGCAACTTTATTTTCAAAAACCTTATTTCAAAAATTGAAAAGCTGGATAGACGGATACACTAGATAGGTGGATTCAATATATATATTGAATCAGTATATATACATGACAGAATACTTTTTAGGTGTTAACAAAAATATTTAGTTCTGCCATTTACAACATGGAAGTACTCTGAGGGTATTATGTTTAGAGTATATTTATGAAATAAATAATAAGAAAAAAGACAAGTACCATATAATCTCACTTGCACAAGGTATATCAAAAATATTCAATAAAGAGGCCGGAGAGATAGCATGGAGGTAGGGTGTTTGCCTTTCATGCAGAAGGACGGTGGTTCGAATCCAAGCATCCCATATGTTCCCCCAAGGCTGCCAGGTATAATTTCTGAGTGTACAGCCAGGAGTAACCCCTGAGCGCTGCCGGGTGTGACCCAAAAACAAACAATAACAATAATAATAATAAAAAAAAATAAAATAAATACAAAAATTAACTTAGACTACAGCTCCACTTGTTGGATTTGGAGGATGGGAGAGTAATTTGAGACCAAAGGGATTAATGTATGAAGGACAATAATGTATAAAGGTCAGAATTAGACTTATAGGAGTAAGCACATACAGCATATACGCATGCTGATTTTCAACGGTCAATTTCTGAAATATGATGAAATAGACTATGTTACTTCAATAAAGATGATAGAAAAACATAATTTGCATAATACTTCCAGGAAGTCTAGCACAATGCCTAGCATGTGGTAAATGTTCACCACAGACAAAAATGAATTTTTGGTAAGGTTAGGCTATCAGTTATGGAGGAGGATATTCTGTGACTAGAGTATACATAAATCATATACAAGTATGCTTTATAGAAGCAATTCCTCTCTACAAGAAGGACTTGTCAGTAGAAGTTCATCTTTCCATAGTGATACATGCCATCACTCTTGGAGGCTGAAAGAGTATTCGGGCACCAGGCTTACTGGTTTCCATTCTTTTTAGACATTTGGAGGAAATGTACTCTTAGATACTGACCTATCTGTGTACCTTTTCAATTTATCATAAACATAAAGACAATGTCACATAAAATTGAACCCGTAGAAACGTAAATAGTAACATGGGGCAGAGTTTTAGCATAAATAATACAGAAAATTATCTTCTAAATGAGAATGAAATAAAGTTAAAATATAAATAATAAAATTCTAAACAAACCATTACAAAAACCTCTACCCAGAGAGGGAATAAAATACTTAGTGAAAAGTTTATGTACAGAATCTACTTGTAACCACTAGCAGTCTGATATAAGGTCTGTGGCTAGTCTCAATATTACAGAATCTTATCTAATATACATGCTACTCACATTTACATTTTTTTAAACATTTCTCATAGTTTCTATTTCTTTCTTTTTTTTTTTTTTTTTTTTGGTTTTTGGGTCACACCTGGCACTACTCAGGGGTTACTCCTGGCTCGATGCTCAGAAATTGCTCCTGGCAGGCACGGGGGACCATATGGGGCACCAGGATTCGAACCGATGACCTTTTGCATGAAAGGCAAACGCCTTACTTCCATGCTATCTCCCGGGTCCCATAGTTTCTATTTCAACAAGGTTTTAGATACTGGTGGCTCTAGTTGTAATGACTAAAACCTGGCTTGTTTCACATCTAATCACTATTATTTATTTATTTATTTATTTTGGTTTATGAGTCACACCTGGCAGCGCTCAGGGGTTACTCCTGGCTCTTTCTATATTGTGGTGTTTTCAATTTTCATGTCCTCTTTCAAACTGTGGTCAAAAGCCTCTAGAAGGACTCCGCTCATTTTCAACTTATTTTTTTTTTTTTCACCCCATTCTATTGCTTTTCTTTCCTTCAAGCAAAACCACATAACTCGAACTATCTAGTTCCACCTCTCAAATAGATGGGGAAACAAGGAAGGGTACCAGGACCAAACAGATATATGATCACTAATAGTAAGCTAGACAAAGCTATTCTAGCAGCCTGGGGCATGATGGTGGGGGATATGGGTTGCAGGAAGGGAATGGGGATGGGGGAGGAAAATTTGGTGATGGGTACTCACCTGATTCAATGTTAATATGTACCTAAAATACTACTGTGAAAGATATGTAAGCCAATATGATCAAAATAAAAATTAAAAAAATGCAAAAAAGAAAGGTTTATCTTTCAGATGGTAAAGATAACTGAAAGACACTCTTGAGAAATTAAAGTAAAATCAACAGATAATTGATTACCTCAATTATCTGTTGTTTAGTAAAAATTCTAACTTGTAAAAAAAATCTTAATAAATGCAGATTCAAATTAAAAAAAAATTGCTCCTGGCAGACTCAGGGGACCATTTGGGATGCCAGGATTCGAACCACTGTCCTTCTGCATGCAAGGCAAACACCTTACCTCCATGGTATCTTTCCAGCCCCATCTAATCACTATTTTTATAGTACAAATTACATAAACAGCTTTAGAAATTTTAATTTTACCTCCCTTTCCCCCACAAAGGAAATCACATATAGTGTAAGTGCTTATAAAGAAATCACTTAGTCTTTATTCCTAAAGGATAAAAGCTAAATATCATCAATATTAAAAAAATAAAATCTATACGTTTTTTTAAAACTCTACTAGTAGGGACAGTGATAGTACAGCAGCAAGTAGGTGACCTGGTGAGGGTAGCTTACTCAGGTTCAATCCTGGGTGCCCAAGATGGTCCTCTGAGCCAGCTAGAAATAATTCCTAGATGTAGAGCCAGGAGTAATCCCTAAGCACAGTAGGCATGTCCCCCTCAAAAATCTTGGCTACTATAAATATACAGATTTTAACCACTCCTTTCTCTTTTTTTATTGAGTATTTGGCAATTAATTTTCAAAAGGTTTTTTTTTTCAGGCTCAGATTACATCAGTATTATTTATTGGTGGAAAATGCGACTTGGATTTGAAAAGTAATGTATAAAACATCTAAAGCATACAAGTCTTCTAAATCCAGTATTATACATTTTATTGAAGTAAAAATATCAGATGATGTAGGGCAGTTAATTTGTAGACACACAATCAACATATATTATAAATTTCACTCACTTCTTAGCAGAGAAGATTTTCTGGCTGTGGGAAAGATTAGAAATTGAAGGGGGAAATATTGTCTTATTTTCTTTCTGCATTTCCTCCTATCATTCCTCTTCTTTATCCACATACTTCAGTATCAAAATAAGTTTGTTTAGTAAAATAAGAGGTATTATTTATTGCTAGTTCTCTTACCCATGAAAAGCAGCTAGCTTATTTAAAAACTATGTACAAATTAAAAAAAAAAACAGAAGCAGTGGTCAGTTTATCTACAGTGACAGTATTGAGGTCTACTAGACAACTTATCAAACATAAATTTAAGTTCACTCTAATACCAAGTTCTCTTAAATCTTATGGGTCAAAAAGGAACACAAACTCTACATGATTTATAAGTCCCCTATCTTCTGGGATGTATCACAAATTTATATGTGATATCTGGCTGTTTAGTACCTGGGGTCAAATAGAGGTGAAAGATAATGTAAAAGGGTTGTAAACAACCTATTATTGCCTATTTACCTCAGGAACTTCTAAATGTCTTACATGTGTATATATATAGATATATATATATGTATATATTATATACCCATATATAGACATTGTGTGCAAAACATTACACTCATAAAGTTCTACATGAAGGACTGGCTTTAGAAATTTTAAGGCATTAATAAAACATGTCCGAACATATCTTAGTCCGATCACAGCCTCAATGTTTCATAAAGAAATAAAGTTAGAGCATGATTAGATTTAAACATTTGAAACACTGTATCATGAACAACTAGCCTAAAGAGGAATAGAGTCCAAGTAAATGAATACATTCTTTTTTGTTTTGTTTTGGGGGGCCATACCTGGCTCTTCGCACAGATATCACTCCTGGCAAGCTCAGAGATCTATATGGGATGCTGGGAATCGAAGCCGGATCTCCCAGGTCAGCCATGTTCAAACGCCCTACTGCTGTGCTATCACTCTGACCCCAAATGTAGACATTTTAATACTATGTTGGGCTGATGAAAGCTGATCATATACATTTATTTAAAAACAAAATTTTCATTTGTTTATTATTCATTTGGTTTTTATGTTGCTTGTCCCTGTGCTTAAGGACTAATTCTGTACTCAAAATGGGCACATGAACTTGAACTCAAAATTTAAAATTCTTTATACTGACTATAAATTTTATGTAATATTATAATTATCTAACTGAGAGACAGTATAACGGGTTGGGTGCTTTCCTTGCAAATGGCAGACCTGGGTTGATTCCTGGTATCCCATATTGTCCCCCAATCATCCCAGGAGTGATTCCTGAGTGCAGAGTCAGAAGTAACACCTGAGCACTGCTAGGTGTGGCTCCAAAATATACATAAATGAGGTTTCTAATATTTCGATTTTAACTTAACAAAGATTTATGATCTTCTCTTTTATGTTGTTTTATTTTTGGCTCAAACCAAGTGGTGCTTGAGGCTTACTCCTGACACTGTGTTCCAAAATCATAACTAAGGGCCAGAGAGATAGCACAGCGGTAGGGCGTTTGCCTTAGATGAAGAAGGGCCCTTGTTCAAATCCTGGCATCCCATACATATCCTGGCTTCCCTTGAGCCTGCCAGGAGTGATTTCTTAGTGTAGAGCCAGAGTGGCCCCTGGGCGCTGCAGGTGTGACCCAAAAGCCAAAAGCCAAAAACAAAAAACAAAACAAAACAAAAAAAAATCACAACTAAACAGGTTGGCTTTGTACAAGGCAAGTAATTACCCACAGTTCTATCTATATCTCTGGCCCTATTTGCTATCTTTTTATCATGTAGATAACAGTGTCAACAAATGCAGTCTTTTTCTAAGAAGCTAGAAGTATAATGACTACAACTTTTCAAGCTACTAGTAAATCTGCTACAAAAAAGCTCTAGTTAAAAATGGGTAAACTTAATGAATAAAGGTGTCTAGTTAACTTAATGGATAAAGGGGTCTTTTTGATAATGGGATGACACTGAATTTTGGTGATGAGTGAGGTGAATATTCAGGGTAATCGATTCTACTAAAAGTTTGTAACTGCGGGGCCGGGCAGTGGCGCTGGAGGTAAGGTGCCTGCCTTGCCTGTGTAAGCCTAGGACGGACTGCGGTTCGAACCCCTGGTTTCCCATATGGTCCCCCAAGCCAGGAGCGACTTCTAAGCGCATAGCCAGGAGTGTCACCGGGTGTGGCCCAAAAACCAAAAAAAAAAAAAAAAAGTTTGTAACTGCAAACTAACGATAAACCAATAAAAAGAGAAATTTGGGGGCCTGGGAGATAGCATGGAGGTAAGGCGTTTGCATTTCATGCAAAAGGTCATCGGTTTGAATCCTGGTGCCCCATATGGTCCCCCGTGCCTGCCAGGAGCAATTTCTGAGCATGGAGCCAGGAGTAACCCCTGAGCACTGCCGGGTGTGACCCAAAAACAAAAAAACAAAAAAGAGAACTTTGTTCTTTAACTTCATCTTTTTTGCTTTCTTTTCTCCCCTCTTCCTTCTTCCTTCTTTCCTTTATGGGAGGAAAAAAAAAAAACTTCCCTGATATAGTAGTCTCTAGCCCTAAATAACCCTATTATTAAAAAAAAAAAAAATTAAGATTTTTTTTTTTGTGATTTGCTTTTGAAGAAACTTTAAACTGGTATTCCTGCTTTTTTTCTAAACGTATAAATATTATATTGCTAAAATTACATTTGAAATTTATAAAATATTCATTTCTGATAGCAAGTAAATCTTGGTATCAAAATAAAACACAAAAAAACTGTTCTGGGTTTTAAAATATATTCTTGGAAATACTGACATAAAATGATAGAAAATATATATGAAACATTTATTTATTTATTTATTTATGTATTTATTTATTTTTGGTTTTTGGGCCACACCCAATGGTGACGCTCAGTGGTTATTCCTGGCTATGTGCTCAGAATCGCTCCTGGCTTGGGGGACCATATGGGAAACGGGGGGGATCCAACCGTGGTCCGTCCTAGACTAGTGCAGGCAAGGCAGGCACCTTACCTCCAGCGCCACTGCCCGGCCCCTGAAACATTTATTATGTCTAAACACATTTATTATATTTAAGATCTGTCAGAAAAATAATGCTTTCTCCTTATTGTTTTAGTTTTTGGACATTACCCAGTAGCCTGGTTCTATGCTCAGGGATCTTTAGGAGAGGCTTGAGGAACCATACGCAGTACTGGAGATTGAAGTTGGATTAGTTTAATGCAAGGCAAGCAACTTTCCTGTTATATTCTGTCTAGCCACCAAAATAACCAAATTTTTAAAAAACATTTTAGCTGTTATTTTTGCTCTTTATCTTATAATGGTCTAAAACCACCATGGCTACCTATAAGTATAAGGTACTGTACTGTGAGATTATAGCCTTTCATTCAATTCTATAACAATTCATTAATTTAGTTGCATTGATTTCATTAGAAAAAATTTACAATTTCTGAGCATTGAGCCAGGAGTAACTCCTGAGCACTGCCGGGTGTGACCCAAAAACCAATAAATAAATAAATAAATAAATAAATAAATAAATAAATAAATGAATAAATAAAATTTGACAACATATAAATTAACTAAAAAAATTATGTCTCTAAATGCACCAGAAATAAAACCAAAACATTTCTACAAGAGAAATAAAACTTTTGTGATTGTAAATTAAGCAAAAATTTTATAGGATGTCAAATATGATATGTAAGGGGACAAACTGATAATCTAGATTTCAATAAAATCAAATTAAAAAATTATAATAAATCAAAATTTAAATATTTTCACCTTCAGCACTATTTAACAAGGGAGGACAAGCCACAACTGGGAGATATCTCTAGGACTGACAATAGATTCATATGGAGAATATATTTTAATTATTAGAGTCAATTAAAAAAGTAAGTAGAATATTTGAAGTCTTCAATAAAGATGACAAACGGATGGCTAGAAACACCTGAAAAAGATACCAAAACCATTATTTATACAGAAAATTAAAAAACTGAATACTAGGGAGCCGGGAGGTGGCGCAGGAGGTAAGGTGCCTGCTGCCTTGCCTAGGATGGACCATGGTTCGATCCCCCGGTTCCCATATGGTCCCCCGTGCCTGCCAGGAGCGACTTCTGAGTGCATAGCCAGGAGTAACCCCTGAGCGTCACTGGGTGTGGCCCAAAAACCAAAAGAAAACAAAAAAAAAAAA
>PVKC010040811.1:0-12261 GCA_004027635.1 Crocidura indochinensis | reverse complement strand
GGGAGAGAGAGAGAGGGAGGGAGAGAGAGAGAGAGAGGAGGGAGAAAGAGAGAGAGAGGTGGGAGGGAGAAAAATATCAGCCACAGCCACAGAGGCAGGCAGGGAGGGGAAAGGGCATGGGGCAGAGGGGGACATTGGTGGAGTACAATAATTACTGGTAAAAGGTTTTATACATTGTATGGCTGAAATTCAGTCACAAGCAACTTGGTAATTGTGCATCTAATGGTGATTCAATTAAAGAATTCATTTTTAAATGTCTTTTAGATGATAAATTACAGAATTTATTCACTTTTTAAAAATGTCTTTTAGGCCCGGAGAGATAGCACAGCGGTATTTGCCTTGCAAGCAGCTGATCCAGGACCAAAAGTGGTTGGTTCGAATCCCGGTGTCCCATATGGTCTCCTGTGCCTGCCAGGAGCTATTTCTGAGCAGACAGCCAGGAGTAACCCCTGAGCACCGCCGGGTGTTGCCCAAAAACCAAAAAAAAAAAAAAAAATAAAAATAAAAAACGTCTTTTAGATGATACATTTTATGAGAAATTCCCTTAAACCCGACATGTATGATGGGAGAGCCAGAAGTTTGCCAGCCTTATTCAGTGATAGATTAGTTGTCATTATAATTGAACTTCAGGTTATTCAGCAATTTTGTAACCTACACAAATACTTCATCCTACATAAACGAAGCAAAAACACTATCAACACGATGCCATATTTAAATGACAACTTGCCGAGATTGTTAGATTGAAGAAAACACTGTTTGTCGTTTTGTCATTTGAAAGTGACTTTTCTGCAAAAATTTTAAATATACTGAAAAAAGATCAACATAACTGTCACACTTTCTATATAGTTCCTACCATGTTTATCCTAGATAGTCACTTTAAAAAAAATTTCCCTGATACTTTCTTAGGAACTCATTTAAGAGTCTACACACAATGAGAATTTGCATCATAAAAATTCACAGACTACTGCCAGCTGCTAGATATTAATAGTCACTTAGGATTCTCAGGTCACTGGTTTTGGTCACAAACAGCAAATGAAAGCTCAATGCCTACATTTTCAGCAATCATTTATTGGGCATCAAAAGTATGGATTTATTATTCAGACTGTGATTTGCAATTGCAAGTCTACTGCGAAGACAGTAACAGAAGGTCAGAGTTTTGGGGAAAGAATTCTCCTTTCAAACAAGTATTCTCCTTTGAAATTTCAAGTACATTGCTAAAATCAGAACCCAAAGATTGTTTCTCTCACAATAGTCACTGACTAAGGAGAATTGATATTAACATGACTGCTAGGATAAGATTATTCTTTTTGCTCAAAAGTCAGGAAGAAAAGAGAATGTTTTTTTTTTTTCGGTTTTTGGGTCACACCTGGCAGTGCTCAGGGGTCACTCCTGGCTCCATGCTTAGCAATTGCTCCTGGCAGGCACAGGGGACCATATGGGGCACCGGGATTCAAACGGATGACCTTTTGCATGAAAGGTAAACGCCTTACCTCCATGCTATCTCCCGGGCCCCGAAAAGAGAAAGTTTTAAAACTTGGTCATAATTGCTATCAAGTACGCAGTTGCTTAAAGACATGAGCATGATTAGGCATAAGTTCATTTTGTATTTTCACTGTTCCTTCACCAAAGAAATACAATGTCTTAATGTCTTATAAGCTTATTTTGGGATGGGCAGAGTACTGTGAAAATAAAGACAAGAACCTTATATTTTTTAAAACTACTGCTAATATATAATAAAACAACAAAATCATACTACATGAAGGTCTGGTTAACTTTTTTGTAAAAAGTTTTTAAGGAATATATTTTATACTAAATAAATAAATTCGTAGCATATATATGGTTTATGTATTTATACCAATGTAAATAAATGTATACCATACCTTTCCCAGTTTTAGAATATCTTCACTAACTAGTCTTCAAAAATATCTCAAAATAATATATATATATATATATATATATATATATATATATATATATATATATATATATATATATATATATATATATATATATATATATATATATATATATATATATATATATATATATATATATTGGTTTTTGGGTCACACCCGGCAGTGCTCAGGGGTTATTCCTGGCTCCATGCTCAGAAATTGCTCCTGGCAGGCACGGGGGACCATATGGGATGCCGGGATTCGAACCGATGACCTTTTGCATGAAAGGCAAATGCCTTACCTCCATGCTATCTCCCGGGCCCTCAAAATAATATTTTATGACAAAAATTATTAGGTTAAAGTTGCAATTAACAAGCAATGATATTGGCAATTGCCTCCAAGGAAGAATCATAGTTGTACAACTCTATTTCTACTAAACAATTTTAAAATATTAACATTCTTTAGCAAAAAAAAAATAGTGTCACATGCAGCAACTAGTTCTTTTTCATATGAGATTAATTTAATTACGGTTACATGAAACTATATTGGAAAAAATATCTCTACATGTGTTGAAAAGGTTTTCTGGATTTAGTGAGATTGTACGAGTAATGCATTTTCCTTGCATGTGAACAACAAAGCTTCTTGCCCTGGCACCCAATTTGCTGTCCTAAATCCTGCAGGGTTGATGTCTGAGCTCAGTCAATTACAACTCAAAAAGAAACAAAAATTAAAAGCATGGTCTATGAGACAAATTAAATGAGTGCATTATGTCACACACACACACAAGATTTGATTTGGGGGCCCGGGAGATAGCATGGAGGTAAGGCGTTTGCCTTTCATGCAAAAGGTCATCAGTTCGAATCCCGGTGCCCCATATGGTCCCCTGTGCCTGCCAGGAGCAATTTCTGAGCATGGAGCCAGGAGTAACCCCTGAGCACTGCCAGGTGTGACCCAAAAGAAACCACACACACACACACAAAAAAGATTTGATATGAATATACGTAGTGATGCAATCATCACTATGTAAATCAAAAACCTTGGATTAAAGTCTAATTTAAATGGAAACTATTATGCTGAGTGAAATAAGTCAGAGGGAGAGAGAGACACACAGAATAGTCTCACTCCTCTATGGGATTTAAGAGAAACAAAATATATTATTGCTATAATACACAGACAATAGAGATAAGGGCTGAAAGGACGGGCCACGATATGAAGCTTCTTAAAGAGTGGTGAGTGCAGCTAGAGAAATAACTATACTAATAACTATCATGACAATGGTAGTGAGTGAGAGAAATAAGAATGTCTGTTTGGAATACAGGCAGGGGATGGAGTAGGAGGGAGATGGGGGATATTGGTAATGGGAATGTTGCACTGAGGAAGGGGGGTGTTCTTTTTTATAACTAAAACCCAACTGCAAACATGTTTGTAATCATGGTGCTTAAAGAAAGACATTATAAAAAAGCACTGCACGAAATTAACTTATAAATATTGTTTAAAGTATTTGAGTTTAAATCATTGCAGTGGAAACTTTACATTGAATAAAATTATGTGGAAAAGGTATGATAGATGTAAAAAGTACTTTTTTTTTGGTTTTTGGTTCACACCCGGCACCGCTTAGGGGTTACTCCTGGCTCTACGCTCAGAAATCGCTCCTGGCAGGCTCAGGGGACCATATGGGTTGCCAGAATTTGAACCACCATCCTTCTGCATGTAAGGCAAATGCCTTGCCTCCATGCTATCTCTCCAGCCCCCAGTACTTCTAAATGTTAGAAGTCCTAAATAAATGTAACAACTTTGTGTTAAAGTACTATTGTCTAGCCACAATAAAATAAATTATAATTATATTTCATGATTTAGAGGATTATGAACTTCATATAAAGATCTAATTGATTAAAGCTAAAATATGTAGATTGCAAATTATCTCAATATTTTTCATTATTAAGAAAACTATGATTTCTGTAACTTGCATATTTCTACTATATTTTGATTATAACTGATTTACTCTCTTGATAGCTTTGATATAGCACAGAGTCGGTGATATAAGTTTATAAAATAGTTCATATATGGACTTATATAGATAGCTTACTTTAAAAGAGCATTTATGAAGACTTAGCTGAAACATAAAACCTGATGATGAAACAATTGAAGCGTTTTAAAAGAATGCACATTTTACTAAAATTCTGTAAAAACAGTTCATATCAAAGCATATCTGCTGATTTCCAGAAGTTTCCATTTGAAAATGTGGTGGCAATTGCTAAAGGACAAATACCAGTAAATTTCCAGCAGGGAATAATAGGAAGAAGACAAAAGATATATGAACAAAATCTGGAAATCAGCCAGGGCATCATCTGCCTCTTGTAAATGAGTTTCCTGAACAATACATAATAAAATTGAGATAAAATAGAACCACAAAATTGGTAAGCACTAAAATGTGCATTTCATAGTAAGAAAGAAAGATATTCTCTACCAATAACTGTTTCATTCTCAATGAAATTCAATAAAAACACACAGTTTAAAAAAGTTGGTGGAGGGGGAAAGAAAAGAACAGAAGGAGAGAGGTTGGGAAGGAGGAAAGAGAGAGGAAAGGAGAAAGGAAGGGAGGGTGGGTGGGGAGAAGGAATGAAGGAAAGAGGAAGGAAGGAAAGAGGAAGGATGGAAAGAAGGAAGAAAGGAAAGAAGGAAGGAAGAAAGAGAGAAAGGAAGAAATGGAGGAAAGGAAGGTGGAAGGGAGAATGGAAAGGAGGGAAATAAGAAAGGAAGAATGGAAGGAAGGGATGATGGAAGAAAAGAAGGTAGGAAGAAAAGAAGAATGGAAGTGAGGGAGGATGGAAGGGGGGAGATGGAAGGAAGAAAAGAAGGGAGGAAAAAAAGAAGAATGGAAGGGAAGGAAGATGGAAGGGAGGGAGATGGAAGGAAAAGAAAGGAGCAAGGAAGGAAGGAAGAAGGAAGGGAGGAAGGAAGGAAGAATGGAAAGGAGGGAGAATGGAAGGAAGAAAAGAAGGAAGGAAGGGAGGAAAGATTGAGGGACTGAAGAGAGGAAAAAAGGAGGGAGGAAGAAATGAAAAATGGAAGGAAAGAAAAAAAGAAGAAAGGAAGGAAGGAGAAGTACATTCTTTTACAGAGATATCTTGTTGACTGCAAGAGATAGAACATAATTACTACTTCATTACAATGAAACTGAAAAATATTAGATCACACAATAAAAATGTAACATTTTATTACTAGTTTCAATCTTCTTCAAATACACAAGTGTTTAAAGTCTATTTCTTTGTTGAATCTTTCCATGTAGCCAAATCCTG
Organism: Crocidura indochinensis; assembly: GCA_004027635.1. NCBI lineage: Eukaryota > Metazoa > Chordata > Mammalia > Eulipotyphla > Soricidae > Crocidura > Crocidura indochinensis. Next base: position 7,067 of record PVKC010040811.1, on the reverse strand, counting down.
TTAGCTGTATAACTGTTTAAATGTTCCTTCTTCCCTGATAATAGTCTTCATCTCACTGCAATCCCTCCCGAAAGCCTTTCTCCAAACACCTCTGGTCCCTGCCTTCCACCCTGCAAAGTAGCTTGAGATCTGACATCTCCCAGCAACATCCTTTATAACTGGTCTTGGATAAGGTACTGAACACAAAGTATGTAAAATATGGAAAAGGAAAGTATTAAAATTGTAGGGGAAAACATGTAGAAACTCAGAGAGGGACACAAAGGAATGAGAAGATACACAGATGCAGATGCTGAGATCTATGCTTATCTGTCTTTAGAGAACATATGGTTTATCCCTAAATTGCAATGTCCTGGTACCAACACTTAACACCAAAGCTCCTCAACAATTATGCCTTCCTATCTATCTGTAGCATTTATGGATGTTCAACCATTTATTTATAAAGCTGTTAGGTAAAATTTTGTTTTTCATACTAGTTCAAGGTCAAAAGTCAATTAGGCTATAGATCTACTCCAACTATTTTTACATTATAATTATGATATTTCATAATATAGGACAGCTTAAGATGCTGTCACAGAGAGTGGGAAATAAAACTACTTTGAATATCAATCCTTATAAAAGTTCTTACCTCAAAGTTCCTGCTCTTCCAAAATATAACCTTCACTGTTTAGAATTATGAAATTGTGAATTCATGTTATAGCATCAGCAGCATAATCTGGCAAGCATCAGGCTAACTATATAATGCTTTAAGTAGTAATAGGGATAGAATAAGTAAAAATGTGTTTCCATTTCCAAAGTTTTAATTTTCCACATCAACTCAGATTCCTGTGTGCAGTAGCTTAATACATGAAAGGTCTGGAAGCTGAGAAGTAAGCAATGACATCTTACTGCCTCTTTCCAGAGCGTTGAAGAAAATACCAGTAAACTCTGGACATTACTTTTATTATTATATTATTATTATTATTATTATTATTATTACTAGCTGACCTCAAGTTAGCTTCCATGTCATTCACAAGCAAAGGAGCTCCAAAGAGTCACAGAAGCTTCTGTCCCTAGGTTGTAAAGATGACTCTCATTGACCTGGATGACATGATAGAGAACTGAGTTTCCTTTTCATTCCATTTTTCTTTTAATTCTCTGGGGGTACAGAGCAAGATCTCAGCTGAAATCCTAGCTCTCTATTTCCTGACTATCCTTTCCAGGCCTGATGCTGAAAACTTTCTGAGCTAACTGCTAGTAAATGGATGCTAAATTTTTAAGAGGAGAAAAGTATTGAAGTAGCCACACTTGCTAAATGTTCACCAAATAGTTGTCTGCATGTGGGTAAGAGAAGGATCTTGGGAGCCATAGAAAATCCGTGGGTATTGCAGAAGGAAAAGATTCCATTCCACAGCAAACACACTGCTGCCTTGATAGACCTTTGAGTTGCTTGGACTCTATTCACTAAGAACCAAGTCAGTGGTTAATCATTTGGCATAGGATCATTTGGCATAAGATATGAACCACTGGATGGTTCAGACAACACTTGAAGGGAAGGAGGGAGAATAGTTTTATTACATCAGCAGGCTCAGCTCAGTTCACACCAAAGGCTGAGTCCAAGTTAAATCAAACAAGCATTTCTGTAAAGCAGTATCAGGCAAAGTCCATGATCATGTCAGCTTTGTGACCACCTAACATTGCCTACAAGCCCTTCCAAATAACCAGTGAGTCTGGTTATTTGCAGCTGACAGTCACCCGCTTCCGTCATAAGTCCCATTATGGATAAACAACCACTTCTGCTGAGGAACTTCTCATTTAGTATGAACCCAGACAATTGAAACATCCAGGAAGTAGATGCATCTTCTAAAATATAACCAGATATTATTTTCACCCATTTTCCTATCATTTAGAAACATTATTTTCAAATGAAGAATCTAAGGGTTGCATTGGAAGGGTGACAGCATGGACACAACAGGATGTGCTAAACACAAAACAGAAACAATCATAAATATCAGCACCATCAGCACCATACAATCAGTCCTTCTCCATCTCTTCTGGGAGAAACTGGAAACCAGGATGCCAGAGCATTGCCCAGGGACTGTGTCTGCACTGGAGCTGCTTCTTAAGGTAATGGCAGCACTTGGAGTTAGGGGTGCTCAAAGCTTTCAGAGCTATTCCTTGAGTTACTTGAAGCTCCAGACCATGGTGTACCTGGGATAAAACTAGGCTAGGCCTTACACTCTTAAATATCTTAAGCCCTTTATTCTCTCTCATCCTGGACTGTTCTTTTTTTCACTTATATGTAATAACACTATAATTGCTGACTTGGTTTATTGCATTCTGTAATTAAATGTCTTTATTTATACTCATTATATAGTTCACTTAATGACTCTGACTAATGTCTTTCTAGTTACCAACTGGTTTGTAGCCTTAAATCCCTTCACTATCCTGTGGACAAGCCCAGACTTTACTTTTGATAGAACATTTATTATTTTTCGAGGCACTTCTTCCATTTGCAACATACATAGACCTTTAAAACATTAAGCTATCCAAGAGGAGTCAGAGAAAGAACAGAGCTGTATCTGATGCCAAGTTGAGTAATTTTAAAAAATGCTGTATTTAACCTCTGTACTTCACAGCATTTTAAACTTCCCTCCTGGCTCTCAATTTCCTTCTCTTCTAATCCCTCAGTGTTTTTCAAATACTAAAATTCGTGTAATTCATTGTTTAAATGAAAACAAATAAAAAAACCCATCAAAGCAAAATATTGCTGACTCCTAGAAATGGAAATGGATGGTGTAAAACAAATGCTTCTTTTTAAGTATTTGGCTCAAAACATAAGTTACTATGCACTATTAAATTCAGCATATTCACCGACTTTCTTGAAGACAGTCACGGACATTTGTAATCACACATCCCATTGTCTACAAGAGTTCCATTTAAAAACTGATGTAATTAATAAAGGTCCCTATTCTCATGACATATTTTTTTGACTTGGACATAAATTTATGAGTCTTTTGGTTATGGGAAGAAAATCTACCCAGCAGCTATAAAAAGCATATTGCAGAAAAGATTAATTTCACAAAAGTCAGACAAAAAAATTTAAATATGGGAAAAGTATCAACAGACACTTCTAAGACATTCAACAGCCGATAGACACATGAGAAGATGTTCAACATCATTCACACTTATAGAAATGTAAATCGAAGCCAAAAATGAGTTGGTAGCTCACAACTATAAGAATGGCTTATGGGAAAAAAATTGGAAACAAGTATTGGTTAGGATGTGAGAAAAGAAAACCCAAATGAGGGGCCGGGCGGTGGCGCTGGAGGTAAAGGTGCCTGCCTTACTGCGCTAGCCTTGGATGGACCGCGGTTCCCATATGGTCCCCTAAGCCAGGAGCAACTTCTGAGCGCATTGCCAGGAGTAACCCCTGAGCGTCACTGGGTGTGGCCCCAAAACCAAAAAAAAAAAAAAAAAAAGAAAAGAAAACCCAAATGAAAATAGGAGCAGACTCTGATTTTTTAAATAGAAATGCAGGGATGAGAGCAATAGCACACTTGGACAGGCAGGGTTTGATCCCCAGCATCTCATATGGTCCCTGGTTCCTGGCAGGAGTAATTTCTGAGTGAAGAGCCGGGAGTAATCTCTGAGCATTACCAGATATGGCCCTTTAAGAAAAAGAATACAAAACATAGGAAATTTCATATAATCTAGCAGAGTCACTTGTATGCCTTTGTCTAAAAAAAAGACTAATTAAAAAGATATTTGGATTTATATGTTCATAGTAGCATCATTTCTGATAGTCAAAACATACTAAATGTTTGTCAAAAGAAAAGTCATGATATATATGCATACGTTTTATAGAGATAGAGACAAAGAGAGAGAGAGAAAAGAGAGAGATTACATGGAATGGTACCATTCTGCCATTAAAAACGATGAATTCCGCCTTGGAAATAATATCAATGGAACTTAAGATGAAATAAGCAAGAAGCAAAAGACCATTACCAACATTTTTTCTCCCATTCAGAGTATTAAATTACTAAATACAGTGACCAAAAAGTGAAACTAAGATTCAGAGAAAACCATAGAGTTCCCTGGAAGGAGTCAGAGGGATGAGAAATGAGAGTTTCTTAATAAAACATCTTATTAATAAGTAAATACAAATTTGTGGGCTGGAAACCCTGCTCTGTTGGTCATGTCTTGCACACTTGGGACCTAAGTTAGCATAATAAGTTTATATCACCTAAGTTTATTATCACTTAAGTTTCTATCACTTTCTATATCTTCACAGCGCTGCTAGGATGCTCCTAGTGGCCACCAGCAATTCTGGGCTCAAGCAGCTTTGCACCTTCAGGTGGTCACATAGTGTTGAAAAACATATTAATTATAAAGTCCTTGGTGGTGGCTGATGATGGTGAGATAGAGGGATGGTGAGAGGCCTTTCTCTGCTGGTCCAGGCTCATGCCTGCAAACCCCGCAAGCCAGTGGGCTCAGGGTGGCAGCGAGGAAATGATACACAGGCAGTCGGGTTTCAGGAGACATCAACTTTATTAAACCCTAGCCACCACGTGTGGCTCCTAAGCTTTTAACCTTTTAAGCAGGTTCTTTTCAGCTGCCCTGACATCTCAACTAGTTTCTCCCAGCCACCTCTCTCCTTCCTCCCACTGAATCTCTCCCAATCTATCTTCCCCCTGGCCATGGGGCAACACTCTCCTTAGAAATCACAACCCCCTCCCAGATGTGGGCAGGCCTGCCTCTCAAGGTGAGCAAAGCAGGAAGTTGGGGAATGGAAGTAACAACATAGAACCACCTGGATCAGTGTTCTGAGTGTCACTGAAAGTGGTCCCAGGAGCCACCTGAGACCTTTTTTTATGTGGTGCTCTTAAAGGAAGAGAATTTAAACAAATTATTTTTATAACCATGCTGTTACAGTTCTCCCAATATGTTACCCCATAGTTGGTGGTCCACCCCTTCTTTATCCTTTCTTTTAATGGTTAAATTATATCATAGCAGTCGTAGTACCTGGATTAATGTTTAGAAAGGATTCATAAAGGGGGGAATACAATATAGGACAGTGGATAAGACTTTTGCCTTGCATCCAGTTGACCCAGATTTGAGTGCGAGCATCCCACATAGTTCCTTAAGCCCCACCAGGAGAGATCCTGAGTGCAGAGCCAAGAGCAATCCCTGAGTATCACTAGGTGTGGTCCAAGTCAGAAACCCAAAAAATTAAAAATAAAAATGAAGAAAATCTTCATAAAATATGGGATATTTACTCAGTTTTATCCGAAACTATGGTTCAGTCTTAAAGCTGAACTTTAAGATTTGACAGTTATTAAAAAATTTAATGTATTCCTAGGTGATAAAATGCAAGACATAAATATTACATAAATGTAATATTTATGCTCTTAATTGGATAAGAGCATAAATGAATATAAGACAATGCGAAATGTAAAACATATATGGGGCCGGCGAGGTGGCACTAGAGGTAAGGTGTCTGCCTTGCAAGCGCTAGCCAAGGAAGGACTGCGGTTCGATCCCTCAGCGTCCCATATGGTCCCCCCAAGCCAGGAGTAGCCCCTGAGCATCAAACGGGTGGCTCGAAAAACCAAAAAAAATGTATTTATGTATATGTATAAAAACAAAATAAACTGATTTCTTATAGTTGCAGACAGATTAATATGCAAATTTTCATTTTACTGTATATGTAATTGAAATATCACAGAAAAGAAAATAGAGAACAACATGTTCTGAAAGAAATCATTAGGAGCCAGAAAGATAGAACAGGATTTAAGGTGCTGCTCTACATGTTTGATCCTGGCTTGATCCTGGGCACCTCTGAAAGTGGTGGCTAAATACAAATCTAGAAATAGATTCTGAGCACCACTGGGTGTGGTTAAAATCACAAAAATATCACATCTTTCTCTTATTCAGTAAATTAAACACAGCTAGAAAAATTCAGGCAGGATCTGATCCTTTTTAGCAAGGTCACTTCTTTTCAATGCTTTAATTCTTCAAATAGACAATTCAGAAACGTAGAAGGTCATAACTGAGAGAATTCATCTCTGCCTCTCAGCTGGAAAAAAACCTAATTTGAACTGTGGAGAGCAACTTCAATGACACCAGCTAAACAACATAAAATGGAAGGCAATTAAGGAATTTTGAGGTAAGATTCCTTTGAAGTGTATTAAAAACAGGCAGCTTCTATTGGGTCCCAAAGAAGTTGGTTTTATTTTACTTGATTTAGTCAACAGCTTCTTATGGAGTGAACTCAAAAACATTTGTTGAGTTGAACTGTCGTCCTGATGCTCTATCTTCTGCACTATAAACATGAACAGTTATGATTGAGACACATTTCTTCTGCTAAAGAAGCGTAAGGTGCCGAGAAGGGTAAGGATATTGACAGTCATGTTCATGGTGATGATGCCATGCTATTTTATAAACAACTCATTTGTTGATAACATAAAATATTCTCTTCACTCATCTTTAGTGGGGATGGGTACTTCTTTCAAGTTGGAGTTGAAGACTCATGGTTCGCACCTAGAATACATAACCTACTGCTCAGTGATACAGTACTGTGTGAGCCTAGATGTACTAGAGGTCTTGAGGGTAGCATGAATCAAGTTTGGGGTCTTGTGTCAACAAGGTATGCACCTCAGACTCTGGAATGTCTCCTAGATTCTTACTCTATGCACTTGTAAGTCAAAATGCATCTCATTCACAGATTTGAAAAAACAACAAAAATAAGCATTCAATACCTACAATAGAATCAATCAAATGGTCTCTGATCAAGTTTTAATTAAATGTCAAAACTCTTGACCGGCAGCAAATATGAAGTGAGGTTGAAATTAAATACATATATGTTGGATACCGTGACTTAACAGTGGTCATTTTTTGCTTTAAACCTTTCTGCCATTTTTCAGCTTTGCAGCTTTGCGTCTGCAAGCAACCCATGTGCAGTTTTGCTGTAGGGTCTCTGAGCTATCAGAAAAACAAGCAGCCACAAAAACAATATGTAACACTTTTAACCCAGGAGAGAAGGACACAACCTGGGACCACTCCCCTCTTTCCTGGAATGTATCCAAACT
>PVKC010040810.1:0-12277 GCA_004027635.1 Crocidura indochinensis | reverse complement strand
GGTAGTATAAGAAGGAATATTTAGAACAAGGAAATAACAGGAAAATTTTAAAGAAATATTACCCTGGCATATATTTATTTAATAATGATGTATTAATTCCAAAATAAGACTCGACCATAAGTGTTCGTTTGTAATACTTGTGCCTTATATCCATCTCCACCTCCAACCTTTGTATCTTTATTATTTGGCACCCCCAGTAGTAGTGATTAAGACATATGGTGCTGGTATTAAGCCCAGGAATCTCCCCACATAAAATTTTGCTCTCCAGCTCTTTTAGCTACCAGTTCAGCACTGTGTGGGTCTATTTCAATTGTCTTTTAGACAATAATTAACACCAAAAAATGATCAACATCCCTGTTAGGTATCAGACTTTTCAATGCCTAACACATTGGTGTGATTTTGTATCCACGTAAGAACGTTGATCACAAGCAAGCAAAGGAAAAGAAAACTATCAAAAAGCTTAAATGGTCAAATCCAGGGATTTGGTAATGGAAAGTCACATCAGCAGTGCTGTTTCTTCAGCTGAGATTCCTCTGGTGCTTCTCCTTTGTTCATTAAGATTGAAAGACATTCCTAGGTCTTCATTCCACAAGATGCTGAAGGCACATTTGATTCTGGTGAGTCAATGCCTCTCTCAGTGCCTTATCTCAGCTCAATCTAAATAAACCTATGAAAGTCTCCACCATTCTCTGTCTCCAGATGGCACCAGAAAAATCAACCTGCACAGATATGCACTCTTTACTGTTCTACCTAGTGACTCACTCCTTCCTGGATGAAAAACCAAGGTCTCAAGGCAGTGAGCAACTTCTTGCTAGGGCATTAATGGGTAAGATCACATCATCCAGGGGACAAAAGAAACACTGTTGCCCAATTAGCAAAATGGCAGTTAAAATGGTAAATAGTGCAGGAGACTGAACAAGTTTGCTTTGTTAGTTTTGGAAGCACACCTGGAGGTGCTCAGGGCTTATCCTGTCTCCAAAATGAACATATTTCAAATAAATTGAGATCTAAAAGGTAAAGATTGCTTTCTAACGCAGTCTTACCATGGAGTCCATTGAAAGGTAGAGCGGGGGAATGGAGAGAGTACCAGGTCCTCGAATATGGATCATCCCAGTTCAGTCCCTGGTATCACAAGGTAACACCAAGTGTGGCATGCCAAGAAAGATGGGCAGGACTGAGAGATAGGACAAGGACTAAGGTACTTGCTTTGAATGCAGCTGACCCTGCTTAAGTCCCTGACATACTATATGGTCTTCAAGAACCACCAGGAATGATCTCAAGGCATAGTGTCAAAAGTTAGCCATAAGCTTTGCTGGGCATGGTCCTTCTGAAGTAACAAAAATAAAGAGGGTCAGAGATAGTGCCACAGATAGGACATTTGCTTGCATGTGACTAGCCTGGGTTCAATCAACTAGTATCACTTATGGTCCTCTGAGCCCCATCAGAAATGACTTTCAAGCAAATAGTCAGGAACAAACCCTGAGCACAGTCAATGTAGACCCGAAACAAACCCACAAATATGTTCTATTCATATTCATGAAAAAGAACCAGGATTCTTAGTGCATCAATTGGTTTTATTCTGATACCAGAAGCTAAATAAGTCACACATTTGCATAACTCCTAGATGTAGTTCATGCGAAGCTTTTTGGACAAGACTCTAGAGGTGCACAATTCCTGGTAGGGGGGCAGGAAGATGTTAAGGGTTGGCCTCTGTGGGTGGACATGACAGATCGCAGGGAAACCAAATAGAACCTTTGGCTCTCTAACCTAGACTTATAGCTACATTTAGTGGGCTCATTTATGTCTGAGCAACCTTCTTACCAACTTTGAGCAGTAGGAAGGGGATTTGCTTCATTGCCTGATTTCCAAGCTGTCCAGAGAACTTACCAAGTCAGAATTAAAAGTGCATTCCTTTGTGACTCTTAAAGATAGTAAAGGAGTTCAAGTACTTATCTTGCACATGGCTGATCCTTGTTTTATCCCTAGCACCTCATAGAGTACCCCAAGACCACCAGAAATCATGACTAAACAAAGTAAGAAGTCAGCACCTAGCATAGCCAGGTGTGGCTCCCAAAAGACTCTCTCTGGTGGCAAATCAAAATAATTTTAATTAACTATATGGCTATTTTACAGTTGTTTTTTGTTTGTTTTGGTTTTTGAGCCACACCCAGAGGCACTCAGAAGTTACTTCTGGCAGGCTCAGGAGACCATATGGGGATGTCCGGATCAAACCCGAGTTAACCATGTACAAGGCAAATGCTCTTACTGCTGTACTATCGCTCCAGCCCATTTTAGTTTTACATCATAGGATTCAGGATGTAAGTAGTAAAGACCGGGGCCAGAGATAGAACTAGCTAACAAGACACTTACATTGGACTTGGAAGACCCAGTTTCAATCCTCAGTGTCCCATATGGTACCTTGAACTAGCAGGAATGATGTCTGAGCACAGAGCCAGGAGTAAGCCCTAACTGAACATAGTCAGAGTGACCCTCCTCCTAAAACTAAAATACTTTTCACATAAACGAAGGAATCAGAAGTATTAATAGATGAAAAATTGCAGAGAAAGTGAAAGAAAAAAAAAAACCAGTTTAGGCTCATCTCTAATCAGCAGAAAAGGTTTATTTCTTTTAAGGACAAACCAACTATGTCCAAGGCCTTAACTTAGAGACATAAACAGAAAGAGCCATTTAAAGCATGAGATATTGAGATTCAAGACATGGGGTGGGGGCAGGAGGTGCTTCAACCATATGAAGCTTGTACCTAAGTGCTCACTCAATCGACAGCTGAGCTCTGCCAAGGCGTGGGGTGGCTGAGGGTAAGAGCATTATCTGCAGAACCAAAGGAGAGCAGCTATGTGCTACAAGTAGGGGCACATCTCCGAATGTGCCAGTAGAGGACAAATTGATGCCAAAGGGAAGATGGGACTGCAAAGCCCTCTCCCAGGACATTAGGCTGCCTTGCAGAGGGCCACAGCAGAAAAGCGAACTTCTCCTTGCTCCCGCTCAGTGAATTCTCGGCACACCTTGGCAGCATCCTGAAAAGAAGAAATCCTGTTAACATGCAAATAGTAGCAGTTCAGAGTCAAAGTATCCAAGGGGAAGCACCATGTAGGCCTCAACATACTCTAGGTTCACCCTCATCAGCTCAATTAGGTCAAAGGATACGAGAAAAAAGATGCTGAGGTGAGCAAGACCAGGGCCCAATTCCGGATCAGATTTCTGAAGCTCTACTATTTTTCCCTAAAGCTCTGTGCTGTTTCCCTGGCTTTGGAACTGGTCCCAAGAATTCCACAATTAGCGCCATTTTTTTTTTCAAACTAAACAAGGTAAGAATATCAGATCTCCCACATCAGGATCAAGAGGGGAAAAAAATTCAAATTCCCAGACCCATCAGTGGCAATTCTGTCCAAGTTCAAAAAGATAGTGTTGACTATCCAATGTTCAGGAACAGATAACTGAGATGCTTCCATATTTATAGTCTTGTATAGTATTAATTCTAAGACCTAGATATAAAGGAGGTTAATTGAGATGATCACATTGTTACTTACTTGCCAAAACCCAGAGTTTAAAAGCCTTGGGATCAGTCTCAACTCTCCATCAAGCTATTTGAGAATTCAATAGGATGAAATAAGAGCTCCATCCATCATTAAATATTAGATCCTTTGAGGTTTCGTGTTCATCAGAGAGATGAGCCTCGGCTCTCCAAATTCACAAATCCGCTCAATACTGAGTTTGACCCTTCAACAGCATCGACCAACCTGTAGGTTTGTTTCCCTCTGAAAAGCCACTTAGGAAACTGGAACTGCATCGCAGCACTATTTATAATAGCCAGAATCTGGAAGCAACCCAGGTGCTGACAACAGATAAGTGGCTAAAGAATCTGTTGTATATCTACACAATGAAATACTACTATTCAGCCATTAGGAAAAATGAAGTCATGAAATTTGCTTATGCATGGATGGACATGGAGATTATAATGCTGAGGGAAATGAGTCAGAGAAGGAAGGAGAAGCATAGAATAACCTCACTCATCTGTGGGATATAAGGAAAATAAAAGTGTGGGGTTGATATCCAGAGACTATAGAGATGAGGATTAGGAGGGCCCCTCCATGGTAGAAAGCTTGCCACAAAGAGCGGGGACTACAGTTAAGAGTAGAGAAGGGTCTACTATGAAGGAGACATGCATAACATCCTTTCATTAACAGTAGTGTAAACCTCAATATCAAAAAAGGGGGAAGAGACATACGGGGGTGGGGGGGAACACAGGCAAGGAAGGGTGGATGGGAAAGAAGAGGGCATCAGGGAGAGTGAGAGGGAAACTATTGATGTTGGTAGCAGAAAATGCACAATGGTGAAGGTTATTGTACATTGTTTAATTTTAACTCAATCATGAACAACTTTATGAATAAAACTATAGTATAAATAACCTTGTAACCAGGTATTTGAATAAAAATAAACATTAATATGCATCATATAAAATAAATCCAAAATTATGTCATAATAAATTTTTTCTTTTTTTTTTTTTTGGTTTTTGGGCCACACCCAGTAACACTCAGCACATACTCCTGGCTATGTGCTCAGAAGTTGCTCCTGGCTTAGGGGACCATATGGGAACCGGGGGATTGAACTGCGGTTCGTCCGAGGCAAGCGCAGACAAGGCAGGCACCTTACCTCCAGCGCCACCGCCCAGCCCCGTCATAATAAATTCTTATAATTAGCCCACACACACACACACACACACACAAAAAGAAAACTAGAACTGACACCTGTATTTTATCTCTAATAGATTGGTCATCAAAAGTTTTCTAGGGGTCCGGGAGATAGCATGGAGGTAAGGCGTTTGCCTTTCATGCAGAAGGTCATCGGTTCGAATCTCGGTGCCCCATATGGTCCCCCCTGCCTGCCAGGAGCAATTTCTGAGCATGGAGCCAGGAATAACCCCTGAGCACTGCCGGGTGTGACCCAAAAACCAAAAAAAAAAGTTTTCTAGCCCTTTTTCCCACCTCCACCTTTTTCTAGGACCGAGTGTTAGGAATTTTGGTTGATTTTGTTTGGGTGGGGAGGTCCATACCTGCTGGTGGTGCTCAGGGGCTACATCTACATGGGCTCAATGTTAGGATATCATATGGTACTAAAGACTGAACCCAGAACTCCCACATGCAGACACTCCAGCCCAGAACCAAGCCTTGATTAAGTCTAGAACAACCACTGCAGAGACTACATGATGCCGGATTTAAATCTGGATCAATGGGATACACAATACCTGTTTCCTGGACTATTGCCTTGACCTTCCATCAACAGGTCCCAACCAGAGGCAGGCATTGACATGAAGGGGGACTTCCCCAGGGGTGCCTGGCTTGGTTGTGGGGTCTGCATGGCCACATACTCAAGTAAGATGAGATAGGATGTTGGTTGGGGGCCACCAGGACATCCAGAATAGGACAACGATTGAACTCTGGACTTTGTACATGCCAGGCATGAACCCCAATCCTTTATATTTATCTTCTTGGCCTTCTGCTATTACTCTATTCCTCTACTCTCATGCAAATCCTGCACCCCATCCCTCCCCTTCTCCCCTGTCCACTTCTCTTGATTCCTTTCTCACATCCTATTATCACACACCTATGCCTCAAATAGCATCAAGAAGTAGCTTTAGCCTATTCTCAGTGTCCATGACTGAAGAAAGTCGCCTCCTTCTGAGAGGTGTTATTTGGTCCCTTAGCACCTGGAACTCATAGCATCTCTGAGGCTCTACAGACAAAGCTGTCATAAAGGGAGTGTGGCAGCAGCTGATGACCCTGCTACAGACACTGTCCAGATTTGAGCTAGAGTTTGGTCATTTAAGTCTTTAACCTTGGGCACTATGTCCCTCTGTTTCCTCATCTGTTAAAAAATAACAGCTACCTGGTAATATCCACAAAAGAATTATATACAAAATAAAGCTAAGAGCAGGTAAAGTGATCATTTTGCTTGCTGGATTTGCCTGTCACTGACCCTGGTTTGGTCCCCTCCACTGTATCTGATCCCTTGAAAAGTGCCAAGGAAAGCCATATAACCATGTACACGCACACAAGAACAATCAGCACAAAGGCTGACCAATGCAATTTGTGGGTCAAATTCAGCCTGATGCTGGATTTAAAAGATCAGTCTGAGGGAGAAAAGCCCTTCACTCATCTAATCCATGGTCTATGGGCCTCTCTGTAGCTGAATCATGGCAGTGAACATTTACAAAGCCCGATACCACACAAAGCCCAATACCACACAAAGCCCAAAATATTTTCTTTGGCTTTTTACAGAGAAAACTCACATACATATTCTGGAGTTCTGTGTGCAAGGCGCGCACTTTTCCCCACTATTTTACCTCCCCAGTCACTGGAAAATATTTAAGATGAAGAGACCTCCAGTAGCAGACTCACAGACCAGTGGTCACAAACCATTGATGGGTAGTTGTGTGCCCACTGCCATCCAGATCTGAGAGGTTCCTACTGTCATTCATACCTAGATTGTTGCAGGGGTGAGCCTGGATTTGAAAGCTGGGTTAGAAAAGAATGAATCTCTTTCCTTATCCTCAGTGGATTATGATAAAACAAATTCCTAAAAGCTTACTACCAGAATCTTAGTATCTAAGAATCCAGAGCATGCTGCCTACAAAACTGACCTAGAATCCAATAGGCTTAGCCAGCTTATGGCAGGCTTGGGTTCTGTTACTCGGTATTCAGTTATGATATGATCTGACAAGGGGACAATGGGCACCTTAATCCCACAAAGAAAGGAAAGTGATGACTTCTGGGCTCAGCCTACAAACGTCTAAAGGTGCACACGCTACAGATTAGTAAGGCTACTGCAAAGGGATTTGCTGAAAACTGTCATGAATTAAAGCAGACAGGATTACTGGCATGTTCTTTAAACCCTTAAGACTGCAAGCAACTTGGAGGACTATTGCTAGAGGCTAAGTGCTATTAGCATATGAGTAGAAACCAGCTTAGGGAGAGACAGCACAGGAGGTAAGACATCTTCCTTGCACATGGCTATGCCATCACAACTCTGGTTTAAATCCCAGTACCATGTACCCAGTACCCCATGAGCACCATCAGGGTGACTCCTAAACACAGATCCAGAAATAGCCTGAGTACCAGGTGTGGTCCAAAAAGTCATATGCAAAATAAAAGGGGCCAGAGTAAGCATTCTTTTGGGTTAAGGTGACTTGCCTTGCACTTGGTCAACACAATTTGAACCCCAGCATAACACATGGTCTTCAGAGCACCTACAGGAGTGATCCCTGAGTACCACAAAATTCATGTACCACAAATTCATGTAAAGAAATGTTTACATGAACATTGGGACCCAAGTGAAGATGGGTCCCAATGATTACCTGAAGCAGTGAGTCCGCTGAACTGGATCCATGGTTCACAGGAAAAGGCATTCGGCCATCTAGAACGAAAGAGCATTAAACTCCCTTGTTACCTTTTCTGGCCACTGTGCTGGTTCTGCCTGGAGGCAGTTTTTGATTCTTCCAAAAACTACTGGCACATGCACAAAAAGTAGGCTCATGATGAAGCAGCAGACTGTACATGAGGAGCTATTTCTCCAGGTGCACCCCAGGCAACTTCATCTCCCACCATGAGACCACACCAGCCTAATCCAGTTAATCTCAGAGACAGGCATGCCTCCCTCTCAGGGAAAACCACAGAGCAAAAGCCAAGATTCTCTAGGATAACAAGAAGACTGAAGGCAAGGAAATCCCTGAGATATCATTTGTCCAAAGACTGCAAATTGTCCCCTCTCCTCAGCCCTGGTGTACCCATAGGTGCTGTGAATGAATACAACAATCTCTGTTGTCCTATACCAGTGAAAAGAAAATCTGCCATATATCTAAACCCTCCTTACACAAACAAAGGCACATTCGAGCATCACTTTCCCCAAATGTGTTCTTCATAGAAGGACCCCATCATATGATACTGTAGAAGGTGGAAAGAGAAAAATCTGAACACACCTTCCCTGCACCAAGGCTAATCTAGTCTCCTTAAGTTTTCTGACTAAGCCAGCAGATCAGACTAGCTGGTTGTAAGGGTGAGTGCTATGAGAAAACTTTGTCATCACTTCCTGGACAAATTACATGATGTGGAATTATCTCATATTACTATGAAGAGAAATGAAATCTGCAAGAAAGCATGAAATCACCTGAGTCCCAAAATGCTGTAACACTTACCGAGTTCATAGAGGTGGCCGTCCACATTGTTAAACAGAATAAAATGAAAGTTCACTTTGTCATCTACCTGAAGAGAGTCAAGAATTTTGGGGGAAGGAGAAGATGAGTATTTTATGGGTGGAATTGAAATTGTAAAGAACTTTCACCATCTAAAAGTATTTGAGCCAATTTCCTCATATAATTGAGGCTGAATTTAGTTTGGAACAACATGGGTCCATATACATGTGTCCTTGAAACAGATATGAATGTACAGTACTGACAAATGCAGTCCAGTAAATATCTATTTTCTTCATAATATTTTTTGGAGGTTAGCCCTCCTCCCCATGCCTGGGTTCCCACCTGCAAGTCTCACCAAAGGTATGATGCTGCTCAAGTCCTAGGGGTCCAAAATACCCAAATCCCCCAATACCATTAACATTTTTATTTTAGCTTAGACTCATGTAAGTATACACTGGAGAGTATGTAATATTTAACATCCAAAATACATTGTCACTGCACTGCTATTGGCCAGACATCAATAACAGGAGAGCCAACAGGAAGCTATTGATTCGTTACTATTTAGTGGACTCCAAGGTCATCTTCTTGATATCAACTGTGTAGCAAATAGCATATTCCTCACCACCTGACTGAGCAAGACTAAAGCATATATACTGAATTATGACTGCTAGTATTTGTGTATATTCATGTATGAGTCTTCTCCTCAGCCCATTAAGGTGAATAAATGATCAAAACAGTGAGGAAAGCTGTTAACATCATGTGTGGGTTGTTTTTTTTTTCAGCTTGGTGATTATACTCAGTGATGCTGGAGGTCCCTCCCAGTGGGGCTCTAGTGCTAGAACAAACAGTACTGGGGATCAAATTCCTTTGGCTTCCCAAATGCAAAGCCCATTGAGCATTTGCCCCAGCCCTAAAGATATACAATTTTTTTAACTGAGGAAAAAGGTAAGAACAGGAAGGGCAAGCATCTCACCAAAAGAGAAGACCATATCAGACAGGGCAGAGCCAACTATAGTTATAGGGGCAATGCTATTACTGCCTTACAGCTAATCTACAAACTGATCCAAAGCTCTGTCCACATCAATGATGTCTTTAACCCTCCTAGACACTGTCCATCCTTGTGAGATGAGGATTCAATATTGAAATGAGGATTCTAAGAGCTCCGTTACTAGGGAAGATAAAAAGACAAAATTCTGTTGGACTCACTGAAAATCACACCAGTCATTTTCAGTTGTGTTCACTCAACTGAGTGTCAACTCAGTGTCCCAAGATTCACTGTACAGAAAGATCTGGTCAGAGGCATTTCTTTATAGCCTAACTTGGTTGTGGGTGAAACTATAACAGTGATAGCAAATGCAGTAGCGCTGGGCAACCTGGCTGCATCTCTGCTTACACTTACCCGACACTGGCCCTCCTGAGCCACGGCGTCATGGGCTGCCTGGATGGCCTGCAGGAGAGAGAACCATTAGCCACATACACACCTTCCCAGTGTGTGAGATGCAATGTCCTAGAAGGTCTCTTCCTACCTCATTCTTCTCAAAGCATTTGGCTCTATCTTCGGGAGACAACTTCTCTGTTTCAGAAAGGAACTGTTTCAGGATTGACCCATCATCTAAAGAAAAAATCCACAAAACAAATCTGATGTATGCCATGGCAAAATAAGTATATCTGGAAAACCTTTGTATCTTCTGAAGATATAAATAACTGTCCCTTGTTCCTCAGCCACTTTGGTTTTTGAGTCACACCTGGCAGTGCTTGTGCACTACTCTAAGCATCTTGCTGAAATGAACCTGTGACTTCAGCAAGCAAAATACACATTCCACCACCTTTGAGCCTTCTCAGTCCTCCTATCCTAACTCAACTCAGCCTTTTTTCAACCCCTCTTCACTCAACTGGCCTTTGAGTCAAAAAGCTCATTTTCTCAGAGGAAAATCCCCTCCACCTCCCACACAATTCCTCAATCTCCACCATTGTTACCACACCAAAACATTCATGGTGTGTTTGGATTTTGGTGTCACCTAGACAGGACCAAGTGTCTGCTAATACCATCCTCACATCCTCACAGTGAAATACTGGAGCACATTTGATATATACTGATATTCTCATCTGTTCAGTTCTTAATCCACAGTTTGTATTTCAGGGTAAGAAATACAAGCAGAGGGGCCCAGGAGATAGCATGCGTTTGCCTTTCATGCAAAAGGTCATCAGTTCGAATCCCGGTGCCCCATATGGTCCCCCGTGCCTGCCAGGAGCGATTTCTGAGCACGGAGCCAGGAATAACCCCTGAGCACTGCCGGGTGTGACCCAAAAAAAAAAAAAAAAAAGAAATACAAGCAGAGAAATACTGTGATCCACACCAATATAAGCAACTTAACTAGAAGTAGAAAGAGTCAGACAATTTGGCCTACTTTTTGAGGGCTGAGTGCTGGTCCTGGAGTTTTATTATGTGTACAGTGGTATAAGGCTAGGCTCATGATCCAGTTTGAGCTAAAGATCTCCACCTGATGAACTGAGCTAAAGATCTCCACCTGATGAACTCTCATATGTGGAATACAAAGAAGCGTAATGGTGGAACAATGAATGTCCAAAGACAGTGGAAACAAAGAACATGAAAACTGGTGTTCAATAGGAAATAAGCCACCTGAGGGAGCAGGGAAATAGAACAAGGAAGGGGCAATGACTATGGTGAAGGGAAGCATTCAACTGGGAGGAGGATGTGATACTGAAAGTTGGCAAAGTGTTATGTATGAAGCCCTATCAGAAACAGTGTGCAAAACTTATATATACGTGTGTGTGTGTATATATATGTATATGTATATATATACATATATATATATATATATACACCATCCTCACATCCTCACAGTGAATTACTGGAGCAAGTTTGATATATACTGATATTCTCATCTGTTCAGTTCTTAATATATATATACATATATATACATATATAATATCTCTAAGTGCCTTTCTTAGAGGCAAACTGGTGGGGATGAGTGGTGGAGGGGTGAAGGGATCAGTGCTGAAACATTATATGCCTGAAACCCAATCATGAAAAACCACAATTTCATGGTGACCAAGTTAAAAAAAAATTAAAGAAATAAAAGATCTCCACTTTTAAATAGATGTTCAGTTATTATGTAACATTCGTTTAATATTTAGATGGGAGGGACAGAGCGGTGACACAATCAGTAGGGTGTTTGCCTTGCATGCGCTGACCTAAGAATGAATCACAGATGAATCCCCAAGTTTCCCATATGGCCCTCCAGGAGCAATTTCTAAGTGCAGCACCAAGAGTAACCCCTGGGCGTCACTGAGTGTGGCACAAAACCAAATATATATATACCTTCCTGGCCAAGGTCACAGAAAGATTATAATATCTGCTGACCTCATGAATCATTACCACAAAGTAAGGTTTACTGCAGAATAAAAGGATGAAGCTATAACTTTGTGTTGAGTTGAGCAGTATCTGGGGACATCCCACCTAGTGCCAAGGATCGAATCCAAGCCTCCACCATGTAAAGCATGAACTCAGCTAATTGGGCCACTTCTCCACCCACGCTACAACTTTCTAGTATGCCTCAACCAACAGTATGAAATAATGGGGACCCAGGAGAGAGCTCAGGGGTCAGAGGTGCATTTCTGGCATGGACAAAGCTGAGTTCAAGCATAACCCCACTATTCAACCCTTAGCTTCACTGTATGGCCCAGAGGACTCAAAGTAGTGCACCAAGGGCAATTAGGGTCCAAGAAGCATCTTATCACCAGACCTCAGTCTGATAACTCTGGAAATTATCTGACAACCTGCTCAAGTCAGAGGAGTCCTCTAACTTTTTTTTAATATATTTTTTATTTAGGTAACATGATCATAGTTGGGTTTTAGTCATAACCAGAACACCCCCCTTCACCAGTGTAACATTACCCCCTCCCCCCTTCCCATCCCCTACCTGTATTTGAGACAGGCATTCTACCACAGTTATTTGTTTTTAAGTTCAATAAGTTGTATTTTTTTTCTTTAAAGGATAAGAGTAAAAAATTATAGTAAAGGTGTGATAGCGGCAATCGCTGTTGTTT
>PVKC010040809.1:0-12270 GCA_004027635.1 Crocidura indochinensis | reverse complement strand
AAGGCACATGAAAAAATGCTCCTCGTCACTAATCATCAGAGAGATGCAAATCAAAACAATGATGAGATACCACCTCACACCACAGAGATTGGCCCACATCACAAAGAACGAGAATAATCAGTGCTGGCGGGGATGTGGAGAGAAAGGAACTCTTATCCACTGCTGGTGGGAATGCTGTCTAGTCCAACCTCTATGGAAAACAATATGGAGGTTCCTCCAAAATCTGGAAATTGAGCTCCCATTCGACCCAGCTATTCCACTCCTAGGGATATTCCCTAAGAACACAAATATTCAATACAAAACCCCCTTCCTCACACCTATATTTGTTGCAGCATTATTCAATGAGAGGAGGGCTGGAACTTCCAGCTCATTTCATGAAACTCACCACAAAGAGTGGTGAGTGCAGTTATAGAAATAACTACATAGAGAACTACCATAAGCATGTGAATGAATGAGGGAACTGAAAAACCTGTCTAGTGTACAGGTGGGAGTGGGGTGGGAGGGAGGGAGACTAGGAACATTGGTGGTGAGAATGTTGCACTGTTGAAGGGGGTGTTCTTTACATGACCAAACCCTAATCACAATCATATATGTAATCAAAATGCTTAAATAAAAATGTAGATACATTGATTCATTATCAAACTATCTACATAAAATCCTATAGCTATTCCGAAATTCAGGAAACTCATGAAAGGGGAAAAAATACATGACATCTAGTAATTGAACATCAATTTGACCCAGAAACTCCACTTCTTGGAATAAACTCCAAGGGCCCCAAAACAAAGTGGAGAACATACATCAGTAGCCCTATGCTCTTGCAGAACTATACACAGTAGCCAAAATTGAAAACAAGAAAAAATAAAATAAAATAAAATAAAATACATGGCATAGAAGGTAGTTTCATCAAGGGAGGGAGGTAGAAATGCTATACTAAAATACATGACATATCTTCCTTGGGGTTACCCTTAGGAATGAGTTTTCATTTCTATATCTCATATTTAATAGTGCTTAGGTATTTTAAATATATAATGCTTTTTTAATCATATTAAATAAGAAATATTAAAGTTTGGCAAAAGAGACTATGCTTGTGTCATTCAGATGCATCAGAAATCATCACTGATGTTTAGTGAGGGGTCAGAAGACACAGAGAGTTGGGGCCCGGGAAATAGCATGGAGGTAAGGTGATTACCTTTCATGCAAAAGGTCATTGGTTCAAATCCCGGTGCCCCATATGTTTCACCGTGCCTAATTCTGAGCATGGAGCCAGGAGTAACCCCTGAGCACTGCCGGGTGTGACACAAAAAACAAAAAACAACAACAACAAAAAAAGACACAGAGTGAAGAGAAGATGTCAAGAGATGTGAGAAAGGTCTCAAGTGTTCCGACAATTCCATTTAGTGGTGGAAAGAATTCCAATTCTTCCCAAATTAGTATAATTCCATTTAGTGGTGGCAAGAGCAAAGATATGGGTTAATAAAGCTATCAGAGCAGCAGGCTTGAAAACAGCCATGGATGAGAAAGGGACCCCAAGACCTGGCTAAAAATGAAGTTAGAAAATCATGACCAGGAGATCCTCATAAAGAGATTCTCAGAAAATCCTTGTCAGAAAAATTCTAATCAGGAGAGTCTCCTCAGGAGATATTTGTCAGGAGATCCGCCCAAAAGATCAGTAGATTCTTTTCAGGAGACTATCAGAACAGCTGTAGATTCACACTCTGATGACCTCATCATCAGCCCCACCAGGCTGCATCTGCCACCTGACATCATAGAGTTCAGGCTACAACAACACAAGCAGGTCTGTCCAAAACTCAATGGAGAGATTTCCCCGAATACACTTCCGGGCTGTTTCAGAAGTAAATGTGTTCCCTGTGGGCCATGTCCACCTTGGATCGACCAACAGAAATAACACAACAAAAACAATCCCTACCATTGCTAAGCTGGCTGTGAAATTCTAAGTACAAGGTATCTCCTACTTGTGAAAAGGTTGCTTTCTGTAACTTCCTAGTATCTTTTGTTTATTTTTTGGCCATTTTCTTCTTTTAGGACAAAAGACAGAATGTAAGTGTCAAACTAGACTTTGAAACAGTTCTAAAAAAAGGCTTGACAGTAAGACATTGTGAGTACCCACTGCAGGCTCCTCCCTGAAATGACTCCAAGCAGGAGTGTCTACTCTAGAAGGTCATCTTAGCTGTTAGCAGAGGTGAATCTAGCAGTTTTATGTGCTATTTAGTAGGGGCTGGTTGGTCATTTTTGGAATCTAAAATACTAAAAACTGTTTTCAAATAAGTGAATGGTAATTGCTTCTTAGCATGAGGCCACTAGCTTAAGAAGAACTCCACTTTCAACTAGCAGAAGAAACCCAGAGTTAATGGTCTACCTTTTAACTTACTTAAAATCAGTAATCACCCAATGGGGCAGATACTCTGAGCTTCTACATTTATTTGATGAAGAAAATTAAAATCCAGAGAGCTTGGACTCACTAGCAAAAATGGATTTAAAGAAAAAAAAACTCTGAAAATCCACTTGAATAGTTGTCAGATTTTCCTAGAACCAGATCCTCAGCATTTCTGTTTACTTGGGAGGAACAAGAAACACCAATAAGAAAGAGAAAAGAGTGATGCAGAGAAGGAAACCCACAGCTGCAGTGAATCTCTAAAGCTTTTGTTCTCCAAAACCTGGGAAATGGAGGGGGAACAAGACTCAGAAGCATCTCACTCAAGGGACAAGAAAACTGAGGTAGCCATGCACCAACTTCCCTGTCATAGATTGAGAGAGAAGTGTGTCTCTCACCATTCAAGTCAATTGTGCACAAGGGCAAAATGGTCTTCTAAGGAGCCTGCAAAAAATGTCTGCACTGAGACACAACTACATGACTGAACATCCACTCAAATGTACTCAAATGAAATGGTTTTTATCCAAATGATACCCCAGAGAGCATTAGCAACGCCTCTACCTTGGCTCTCTGCGTGTCCTCCAAACTCCAGGCTAGAGAGTACCTAACCTCATGTTCTTTCTTGAGGCTTATTTTTGTTTTGTTTTGTTTTGTTTTGGGGTCACAAATGGCAGCGCTCCGAGGTTACTCCTGGCTCTATGCTCAGAAATCGCTTCTGGAAGGTCAGGGGATCATATGGGATGCTGGGATTTGAACCACTGACCTTCTGCATGAAAGGCAAATGGCTTACCTCTGTGCTATCTCTCCGGCTCTTTGAGTTTTTTTTTGAATAATTTCTTTATTGAAGCACCATGGCTACAAACAGGTTCATAGCTGAGTTTCAGTGATAAAATGTACACACATCCCTTGAGAGCAATTTTCCCGCCACCAATGTTCCCAGTTTCCCTCCTCCCCAACCCCCTGCTTGTTTGTGAGAAAGTCTCTTTCTCTCTCTTTCTCTTTTTCTTCCTTCCTTTCTTTCTCTTTTTCTTCCTTTCTTCCTTCCTTTCTTTCTTTCTTTCTCTCTCTCTCTCTCTTTCTCTCTCTCTCTCTCTCTCTCTCTCTCTCTCTCATTGTGATGGTAGTAGTCAATGCTCTCACTGTGCTCACTACTCTTCATGGAAAGCTTCATATTATGGACTGGTCCTTCCAGCCCTCATCTCTATTGTCTCTGGATATTATTACCATACTGTCCTTTTCTTTTTCTTAAATTCGACAGATGAGTGAGATTATTCTATGTCTATTTCTCACCCTGACTTATTTCACTCGAAATAATGGTCTCCATGTCTATGCCTCTATAGCAAATTTCATAACTTCACCAGGCAATCAGGAAGTATGGTTGATGGTACCAGCTTGCCTACTCCCAGAGCTGATCAGACTGCATTTGTCTAGAAAAGTTTCCCTGACTTCTTTTCTAGCAAAGGCCTTGGAGCCACTTTCTTATTGCTTTCCAAAGTGCCGCAGTGACAGTTTTATCAGCCTACCTCTTACTTTGTAAACCTGTCTCCTATATCACCATCGCTCCCTCTAGTTTCTTGATTATTTCTTTGTTTCTTTTTATGCGCATTAGCCAGATGTTGTAGCTCTGGTGGCAGCCAGTGCCATTGTTTTCCATAAAGAGGGAGCAGATTCACTACGTAGCTGGGCCATGCTAAGAGTTGGGCTAACTATTGGGCTAAGAAAGCAATGAAGAAATTAAAGAAAGGAAAATAGAAAATACGATTGGGCAGCATTTGAGACATAGCACAGCAGTAGTGCATTTGCCTTGCACATGACAGACCCAGATGAACTGGGTTTGATCTCCAGCATCCCAGATTGTCCCCTGAGCCTGTCAGGAGCGATTTCTGAGTGCAGAGCCAGGAGTAACTCCTGAGAATCGCTGGGTGTGACCCACAAACAAACAAACAACAATAACAAAAACAACTTCTCTGGCAAGAAGAGTCTGTGAGCTGAAAGCAACAAGGAAGGGCCATTTCCATTTAAGGAAAAAATGGGAGTTGAGGTTCTCAATCAGACACAACTACTTCAAGGGTCAAATTTCAAGGCTCAAAGTGTTATCCTCTCCCTAGCAAGAACTCAGATACAAATCCAAGAATTATCAGGGTCTGAAATTAAATAAAGTTGTAATTATGCTGTCATTATCCAACCATAGATCCAATTAGCGGTCCTCCTGCAAAAAAAAAAAAATAGAGCACCTTTAAGTGCTGTCCTTAAAGGCCACCAAAGGCTTCTTGACCTTCACAACATGTCCTAAGTTCTTGGTAGTGACTTGCGTATGTTGACTGCACAATCCTTCCACTATTGTGGAAATCATCTTTTTTCAATATGACACATATTACCCGAGCAAATGATTTTTATTTTTGCTCTACCAGCTTGTGGGAGTGATCTCAGCAACACAGAGAAAATATTCTTGGTAATCATAAGGTGGAAACTTGCCCAAGGATATCATCATTCCATTCGCTGCCTGCCAGGGTTCTAGTGACCTCTGGCTGGAAAAATAACCAAATTCTGGAATCCCATCCTGAGAGTCTGCTCCCTAGCACCACTCTGCTGCCATTTTCTTTAAAAGAAGAATTGAAACTAGATTAGAAGTACTAGCAATTAATTTTGAAGTTGGAGAAAATACTCATAGGAGAGTATAAACAGGATGCGAAGAAGATGTCACTGATGGTAACTCCAGGAACTAGACTCTGAGAAGGAGGCTGGTTGGCTGGACTTTGGCTTGAGTTTTGCCCTTGGGACCCACAACTGTGGAAGGGACTTGAAGGAAGCATTTTGGCCAGAACACTTGCATGCAATGCAGTTTCTGGATGAGCCCCCACGATACATTCAGGTCATTGGACCTGGAAGTCCCTCAGTTGTGTCCCAGATTGGGCAAAAAAGAGCCAGACCTTTCTATCTTTGTGTGCTTTAGGCTTTGGATGTGCTAAGTGGATTTGACTTCAGGTTCTTGCGTAAAATGTAAGATTAGCAGGTTCTTCACTAGATGGATTCAGTCACAGCTCTTTTACAGTTTGTATAGCAGCATAAAAATCTGCCTCTACATCTGATTGCAGCCTCCAGCCCCTATACTTAGTCCTCAGCTTATATAGGTTAGATGTCAGCCCTTTGCTATTTGATTGGTTTCACCTCATGTAAATGGGGTGTGTGAATCTAAACAATAGGCTGAGCAGACCTAAATGAGGTTTTTGCATAACTGGCCAATTATATCCAGTATGTAAATGAGGGCTCAATAAGAGGTTTTGATTATCTGGGTGCTCCCTTCTTATTCCTCTACGACAGATGCAAGTTGTCTTGTGAAGGAAGAAAATGTGCTTTTACCTTGAAAGGGACTGGTAGATCCCCAAGTGGGGCTGAAAAACCATCTTTTAGGAGCATTCCCCATAAAAAGGTGTTCAATACGTAAAGAGGCATTTCAGTGGAATATTTTAGCCTCTAATCTTGTAAAAGGAATGGCCAGTCACCCTGATTGGAAATTTTATTAAATCAACTACCAGACAAGAGCTTAACTCTGGGAAATGGTATTAAATATGGACCTCAACATTAGCCCAATCTTGAGGTGTGGAAACTGGGATGTTTGTACATTAACTCCCAAGAGCTACTGACTGAGATCTTTTAGTACTGCTGTGAGGTATTAATTCTTCAGCTATGGTACAACGGTTTACTCATGCATATGGTAGAGCTGGCCTCTGTGGTTCTGGGAAAACACTTCAGACATATCAGCACTGGTGCTGACAGCTGGAAGTACCCTGGGCTTACTGAAATAGTTATCCCACAGGTCATTGATGTGTCTGTAATAGTTACAGGTAGAGAACAAAAGAAAAAAACTATTTTTATTTTTTGACTTAGCTAAGTTTGACTTTTTAATGCATATATATTACTATTAGAGACAGAGAAATCAATCTTTATCAAATTTAACAATAATTTATAAAATTGCTGATAGACTCAGGAGTCTCATGAACCATTAAAAGAGTCATATTAAAAGATAGTCTCCATGAAATACAATTATGTATTTGTTTATTTACTTTTGGTGTTTGGGTCACACCCTGCAGCACACAGAGATTACTCCTAGTTGTTTGCTCAGAAATTACTCCTGGAAGCCTCAGGGGACTATAAGGGATCTGGGATTTGAACCACCATCTGTCCTGGGTAGGCAAAACAAATGCCCTACTATTGTGCTATCTCTCTGGCCCCATAAATATAATAATTTTAAATGATCAGGACACAGATAGAATTTGTTACACACTTAAAAACAATATGTTGATTTTTGTGGTGATTAATGAGACTAGAGATATGTCATCAGATTTTTTTACTGAAGAGGGGTAATTTCTCTTGAGTATTTCCATTTTAGTTTAGTAGAATTTAGAAGATTACATTTTCTCTTTTAAAAAATATTTCACATCATATTCAATTTTTTGCTGTCAAACTTTTGGAATTTGAACATAGATGAGGAAGCAGGCAATTTCCAAGAAGGATTCTGTTCCAAACAATGACTATGGCAGTAGATGTACAAGTAGGCAGACTTTTGTAGTGCACCTTTTCCAAGTCATTAAATCAGAATTGTTTAAGACTCAAATTTTAGAGTTTTTTTTTTTGGCTCTGCCTTATTAAGAGAGCTGGCAATGAAAGCAACTTGTTCCACATTTCAACTTGCAGTGCCTTCTACTGAATTCAGGAAGCTGGAACAGATCTTGATCTTTAAAGATAATGAGGGAGATGGCTCTCATCCCCTCTGCTTCAATTCCTACTGAGCCTTTACTTTCCCCTCTTTGTCCTGTTGAGGCGAAAGGGAATGTTTTTGGTTTTGTTCAGTTTTGGTCTTAGGGCCACACCAGGAAATGCTCAAGGATTACTCCTGGCTGTGCTTAGGAATCACTCCATGAAGGCTTTGGTGATTATATAGGATGCCAGGGATTGAACCCAGGTTAGACATATGCAAATGCCCTACCCACTGTGCTATTGCTCTGGCTCTGAAAGGGGATGTTTTTATTTCAGTGTTTTTTTTTTACTAGAATGATCAATCAACTAAGGCAAAAAATAATAATTTTGTATTTTCTGCATAGATAACTCAATCTGGTCTATATTCCTATCTAAGGGAAGAAGAGAAGTGGTTGCATGTTGTTTTACTTGTACTTTACTCTACATTGTTTGTTGTTATTTAAAAAATTAAGGTCCCAAGGACTTGGTGTTTTCACCAATTTGTAAACAAATTCAAACAAGGATGTGTCATTAAGTATAAAAATGTCATCAGTTTTGGACCAGGCCCAACCAACAGAGCTCCAGCACCTGATCCACCATTACAGGGTGGGGCCAGGCACACTTGAAGGGAAATCACTGACAGTAGAAAGAGCAGGAGGGTGAAATTGATCAGGCCCTAACAGTAGCTGCACTTAGGCAGCTGCTCCGCCATTACCAGGGTGGAGACAAGTGTGCTCTGAGGGGAAACATGTGGTCTGACAGTTAGAGGGGGAGAGGGAAATAGACACAGGCCTGGACCTCTGCCACACCTTCTGACAGGTGGAGGGAGAGGGGAAATATTGCTGATGTTGGGCAAGGTAGAGGGTACCTACAGCTTATGGCAGGTAAAATGAGGGAGGAGTCTTGAGGGCTGGGCCAAACCTCAGTGACTGCAGCCATCATACCCACCTAGAGTCACACTCCAGAAAAGGGACCCAGCCAAATGCCACAGGTGACAAAGGAGGGCTAAAATCTGAAGGCAGCACACTACTTCAAGTCAAACCACCAAATGCAAAGTTTTATGGGTAAACTAAGAAAGACACTAATAACCGAGGATATGGAGAGAAATCCTACCAAGTTTCCAAGTCCACCAAAATGCATGGGCCCAATAGATGAGGACCTAAAAGCGGCAATGCAAGCCCTGGCAAAAGAAATCAAAGAATCACTATCTAGCGAGTTCAAGAAATCCATAGATGAACAAATCAACCAACTCAAAGAGGAACTTTTACATAATATTAAAGAATCTATACAAATGAAATTAAAGAAAATAAATAACGTCTTAGCAAGCCATAATAGCAGAATTACACAGTTGGAGAATCACATAGAAGAACTTGAAGAAAAACTACAAGCCCCAAATGACAAAGAAGTCAATAAGGAAATAAAAGGTTATTAGAAGAAAAAGGTACCATATTTTCAGGCATATAAGATGACCCCCTAATTTTGCAGTTTATAGAATATAGGTTTAAGTCTATATTCGCTGTACCAGACAGAACGTTTCTGTGCTGCATGTGTTCCTGTGCTCCTGTATCACGATGAGCCAATCACAACAAGCAAAGTTTCAAAGGTTATACTGTAATAGGCTTCCTCTCTGAGTCTGGCCAATCTGAGCAGGCTTTTTACAGAGTAGATTGGGTAGAGAACATTGTCTAATTTGCATGTATAAAAAGCCTGCTTGGATTGCCTGAGTTAGAGAGGAGGTCCGAGCAGCCTTTCAGTGATTGGTGCAGGATCGAGTTGGAAAATTCGTTTTGTGGCAATATTCAGACAATTTTCATTTAGCGGCATATTGAAACATTTTTCAGGATATACTTGAAGTATAAGACAACCCCAATTATCGGTTGACTTTTTTTTTGTTTCAAAAGTCATCTTATACGCCGGAAAATATGGTAGGTTTTGTGTGTGTGTGCGTGTGTGTGTGTTTTGGGCCACACCCATTTAATACTCATGGGCTACTCCTGGTTAAGTGCTCAGAAATTGCCCCTGGCTTGGGGGGACCATTTGGGACACTGGTGGATCTAACTGCTGTCCGTCCTATGCTAGCGCTTGCAAGGCAGACACTTTACTTCTAGCGCCACCTTTCTGGCCCTGAAAAAGTTAGGTATTTAATGAACAAAGTCAAAAGAAATAATCTACAGATTGTAGGAACACTGGAATGGGGAGGAAATAGGGAAAGGGGAAGAAAAAATGGTCAGAGAAATAACAGAAATCTTTCCCACCCTCTGGAAACAGGCTTTGGTGCAAATACAGGAGGTGAAAAAATCCTTAATAAAATAGACCATAATAAACCAATACCAAGGCATATAGTAATCCAAATGGCAAAAAACAAACAAAAAAAAACAAAGAGAAAGATGAACTCCTTAAAGCAATATGGGAGAAAAAAACTCAATCACAAAGGAAGGAACATAAGAATCAAACCAGATCTCCCATTTGAAACACTCAAGCAAGAAGACAGTGGAATGGCATATTTAAATGACTGAATGAAAGAAACTTCCTACCTAGAGTCACTACCTGGCAAAACTCTCACTCATATGGGAGGGAGGACTAAAAACATTCTCAGACAAAAAATAACTTGTATTATTTGTGCAAACAAAACAATTCTAAATGTTCTACTGAGAGATGAATTCCACAATCCAAATCCCAATTGTAACAACAACCACCTTACACAATACAACTGCACAACAGCCCTCTCTGTCAATAATCTTAAATGTCAATGGACTAAACTCTCCCAGTAAAAGGCACATAGTATGAAGTTGGATTAGCAAACCAAAATCAGATTAGTACAGGATAGACAAAGGCTTAGAATTAAAAGAATGGAAATCAATTATTCAAACCAATGAAAAACAAACAAAAAAAGCTGGGACAGCCATTCTTATATCAGAACAAATTGCATTCAATATCAAGAAAGTGATGAGAAACAATGAGGGTTACTACTTACTGATCAGAGGAACACTCGACCAAAAAGTACTAACTCTGGTTACTATTTATGCACCAAATATAGACCCAGCAAAATATGTAAGGCATTTGATCTCAAACCTGGAGAAATATATGGAAGGAAATATTATAGTAGTAGGAAATCTTAATATTCCACGATCACCACTGGACAGATCTACCATACAGAAAACTAGCAAAGAAATAAGTGCCCTAAATGAGAAATTAAGAGAACTAGGGCTAAAGAACTTATATAGGGCCCTCCACCCCCAGGAAAAGAATGTAATCTTCTCAAATTGCACAAGAAACCTTCTCCAGAATAGACTATGCTTTAGGATATAAATCTAACTTGCATAAAGTCACAAATATAAGGATTATTAGAAGTACCCATCAGATTACTATGCAACAGAGATCAAGATTAAATGTGAAAAGAAACTATGGAGAAAATCTAACACCTAAAGATTAAGCAACATGCTGCTCAACAACAGCTGGATCAAAGAGGAATTCAAGGAAGAAATAAAAAGATTCTTTTATCAAGAATGGGTGTTGGACATTTTCAAATGCTTTTTCTGTGTCTCTTGATATGATCATATGATTTTTATTTTTCTTTTTGTTGATGTTGTGTATTATGTTGATGGATTTATGAATGTTAAACCTTCCTTGCATTCCTGGAATGAAACCTACTTGATCATAGTGAATGATCTTATTGATAAGGCATTGAATTATATTTGCCAGAATTTGATTACAGATCTTTGCATCTGTGTTCATCAGGGATATTGGTCAGTAATTTTCTTTTTTGGCAGTTTCTCTGTCTTGTTTTGGTATCAGGTGGGATTGGCTTCATAGAAGCTGTTTGGAAATGTTACCATTTTTTCAATTTCATAAAAGAGCCTGGACAGGATTGGTAGTAGTTCCACTTGAAAGGTTTGAAAGAATTCATTAGTGAATCCATCTGGGCCTGGGGCTTTTCTTTTTGGGGAAATATTTGATTACCATTTTAATGTTCTCAATAGTGATGGGGGTGTTTAGATATGCTATATCCTCCTGTTCAACCGTGGAAGATTATAAGAGTTCAAAAATTTTTTCCATTTCATCCAGGTTCTCATGTTTTTTTGCCATAAAGTTTCTCGAAGTAATCTTTGATTACCCTTTGAATCTCTGCAATCTGTAGTGATCTCCCCTTTTCATTTCTAATACGAGTTATCAGTTTCTCTTCCTCTTTTTTATGAGTTTTGCCAATGGTCTATCAATATTCTTTATTTTTTCGAAGAACCAACTACTGCTTTCATTGATCTTACAGATCAATTTTTGGGTTTCCACTTCATTGATTTCTTGTCTAAGCTTTGTTAATTCCTTCTGTCTCCCTATTTCTGGTTCCTTTTGTTGATCATTTTCTAATTCGATAGGCTGTGTTATTAAGCTATTCAGGTATGTCCTTCTTCCTTCCTGATGTGTGCTTGCAAAGCTATAAATTTTCCTCCCAGTACTGCTTTTTCTGTGTCTCATAGGTTCTGATAGTTTGTATCTTCATTGTCATTTGTTTCCAAGAAAGTTTTGATTTTTTCTTTGATTTCATCTCAGATAAACTGGTTGTTCAGTAGCAGGTTATTTAATTTCCAGTTTTTAAAGTTTTTCTTCTGTGTGCCTTTGTAGTTCACATCTAATTTCAGACCTTTATGGTCAGCAAAGGTAGCCTGAAAATTTTCTCTTCTGTTAATTTTATGGAGAAATGTTTTCTGTACCGGCATGTGCTCTATCCTGGAAAATGAGCCATATGCACTGGAGAAGAATGTGTATCCAAGTTTCTGAGGATGGAGTGTCCTATATAGATCTACTAGGCCTCTTTTCTTCCATTTATCTTCTCAGATCTAGTATATTTTTGGTGAGTTTCAGTCTGGTTGATATAGCAAGTGTTAATAGGGCCATGGTGAGGTGTCCCACAATTATTGTGTTATTATTAATGTCCTTTTTCAAAATTTTCATTAGTTGTATTAGATATCTTGCTGGTCTCTCATTCAGTACGTATATATTTAGTATGGCAATTTCTTCCTGTTGCACATAGAATCCATCTTTGTCCCTTACAACTTTTCTTCTTTTTCTTTTCTTTTCTTTTTTTTTTTTTTTTTTTTTTTTTTTTTTTTTTTTTTTTTTTTTTTTTTTTTTTTTTTTTTTTT
>PVKC010040808.1:0-12266 GCA_004027635.1 Crocidura indochinensis | reverse complement strand
CACCAATTCTATTCTCAGCTTCTTCTACCCTGGTGTTGAGATCATCCATTTTACCATTCAATTCATTTACTGAGTTTTTCAGGTCTGTTAGTTGACATGTTATTTCAGTTTGGAGTTTTGCGATTTGTGTCATCATATTTTCTTGGTTCTTATTAGTGTTCTGTTCAACTCGGTCCATGGTTTCTTTGAGTTCTTTGAGATCTTCCATATTGTTTTTCTAAAGTCCTTATCTGAGAGATTGATTAGTTCGTTGGTCATTATCTGGTCATCAGAATTGTCTTCTTCGTTCTCTATGTCTGACGCTGGCCTGCGTTGTTTCCCATTGTCACACTAGTATTGTGTGTTTTTCTACGTGTTGCAGTGGTATTCATTGGGTAGATGATGTGCGCAGTCAGACACCTCTGATTCTAGCCTTTCCGGGTCTGTCGATTAGCCTACAAGGGAGTGGAGTCCTCCGTGGATTAGGCCTCTCAAAGGATCAAATCTTGGGCCTAGGCATACAGTAGAGAAGACAATCCAGAGAGAAATGCTGGGCTTCTGTGATCCAGCACAGTCCTTAGTGTGTTTTTTTTTTCTCTTCTTGTTGCATTGATGTGCTTTCTTTAGAAAGAGTGCACGGCCACGTAGCGAAGCGGAGTGGCCGTGCTCATCTGCAGCCTATTATTAGCCCACTCCCACGAGGTCCGGATGACAGCAGAGGACAAAGAAACACAAAGAAAAGACAAGACTCACAGTTCTTAGAAGTCAGCCCTACTCGGCAGGCATGGATGCGGAGAAATTCCCAGCCTGACGTCACAATCAGGGGACCTTACTTTGCAGAGTACTTGCTATAGCCGGTTTTCAGTCTAATGAGGTGTTCCTGGGTGTTTCGTCCTAGGATGGACCTCTGGGAGAGCAAGTCTTTTTGGAGCCGGTTTGGTCCACTCCCACGAGGTCCGGATGACAGCAGAGGACAAAGAAACACAAAGAAAAGACAAGACTCACAGTTCTTAGGAGTCAGCCCTACTGGGCAGGCATGGATGCGGAGAAATTTCCAGCCTGACGTCCGAGTTCTTTTTTTAATATAATTTTTATTTTAATCATATTGGCTTACATATTGTTGACAATCATATTTTAGATACAAATTAACATAAAATCAGGATAACTCCTATCACCAAATTGTCCTCCCTCCACCTCCGTCCCCATCCTACTTTCCATATCCTCTTCCCTAACCCCCAGGGTTGCTAAAGCAAGTGGTCCTTTTTGTGTCAAGCTTACTACTTAGTGGTCTTACACCTGTTTGGTCTTGGTTATCCCATTTTCCCCCCTAATTGGGAGGTGGGAATAGTTAGTTCAAGTTATGTGGTTTTGTTTTAAAAAAGAGAAAATTAATAACCTGGAGAGAAAGGAAAAAAATAGAAGAAAAAATATAAATAAAAAATAAAGAAAGAAATTAAATACTCCGGGAATGGGTAGCTTTCATCCTTGGTTTGAGAAACAAGTAAAATATCCACCAGTGAGCATTCAAAAAAATTAATAAAAAAATAAAAGAAGTACCGTATAATGGCCATGGTTTTGAGATAGAAATGTTGCAGTACACATAAGAAAAGAAGAAAATAAATAAGTAAAAATAAATGGAGACATCCACTTCAATAGCCAAACCACAATAATGAGATCAACAAAAGATAGATATGTAAATAATAATAATAATAATAATACGATTGTTTTGTGCTTGTTTTTTTTCCCCTCCTGCAGATGCACAGTAAATGTTGGGGTCATTCGAAAAGTATTTGCCTAAGAGATACAGGGTTTCTCCACCCTTGCCATATATTGTCACAGGATTGACTAGGCATCCAAAATGACCCTCTACCCCAGCGAACCAGTACCCAGCACCCAAGCGAAGTGACAATCAGTCAAACCCGCACCTCGCCCCCTACAAGAAAAGACAACCAACTACCCTGCTTACTCATGCTGCGTGATCCTCCTTACCAACCCTTCCTAACATGGACAGTTACTCGAAACTGGACTTAGCTCTACAAGTATCCCCCAATTCATGAACTCTTCCCAAGACCTCCTTATCGCAAATCCTTTGCCAATCTCAAGAAGGTCAGGTTGGGAGATGAAAAGGCCCCCAGGAACCCACACCCACAAGAAAATCTCAAAAGACAAAGGGGAAACCTATACTACCATCATAAGTATAAGACCTGTATTACACTGCCTCTTTACATGCTTTATCCTAAATGCAAGATACTCTCCTGCATCACCTGGTGGCTTGATTTAAATTTTTTTACTTCACTTCATAAAAATATTTTTTCTCTTTTGATATATACACGTGAGCACATATTTTTTTAGTTCTATTTTTATCTTTCTTGGGTGTGTAACCTGTTTTAGTTTTCTTCTCCCTCTACCCTCAAATGCACTGGGAAGATAATGTAACACCTTATCTCCCTGCAAAGGCACACTAAAAAAAGGGGTGGATCTATAAAATCGAGTTCTTATTCATTAGGAATAAGAACTCATACTTGTTTACAATACAGGGGTATCTCCTACCTTGAAAATATGTCATGTGGGCCCAACTTAGACCACAGGTGATTAGACACCAAATGTCCAGCCTTGAACCCTGGATCACAGACATAGAAACAACATACTTCATCACAACAGCCACAGGAAACAAATCCCAACCGGGACATCCGTAATAATGCTCGGACACCAACAAGTGCCAACCCTATTATGAAATACCCTGACAACGAGGAAAATGGGAACAACTCGACTAAGAGCAAATTATCCTACCTCACCAGCTAATGATATGACAAAACCAGCAGACTTGTTACCCTTTGGTCTATCCATAAGCCAAGATGGTGACTTACAGATGACTGGTTTACAGAACCATGTCCAGACTGTATGTATACTGGGATCAATAAAAAAAAAAGCCCTAGTCTAGGGCATGAGCTACGACCTACATAACAGCTATGATCCCCTAGTTCCAGAGGTCTGTATGAGACTATTGCAACAGAAGAAACATAACGAAAGACTCTATCCCAGGCCCCTCCCTGGGACCAGCGCAAAGACCAGGTCTGCCAATCACAGAAGATGGATTAAAACAACACTAAGGGAACAAAACTTCTAGAACCACACAGAAAAACATAAGCAGAAGTTCAACTCCTTGGCTCGTGTAGATGCCAAGACCTCCAGATACAGTGGTCTGATTTTATCACCCAGGATACAGCAGAAATCTCCCATACAAAACCACCAAGGGGAGAGTAAATGAACCTGAAAGGAGTCTAAAATGTATGAGTTCTTATCCCTAGTAGATAAGAGCTTGTTTCTATATATTAAATTTTCCTTTTGTTAGTATGCCTTTGCAAGAGAAATAGTGCTATATTACATTGCTGATGCATTTGGGGGTGAGTGTCAAGTTCCATCATCTCTATGCCCTGGTTTTGACCTGAGCTACTAGCCAAGTTAAGACATTTTCTTGTAGGTTATTGTACCAAGCAGGACCAAAACAGGTGAAGTTAAGGAAGAGAAGAAAACAAAAACAAGAGAAAAAATATATAAAACATATATATGTATATACTCACATATATATAAAGAAAAAATAAATAAAAATTAGTTTAAAAAGTAATTAAGGGAGCAAGTAATGCAGGAGACTACCTAGCATTTGGGGATAAATAGGTTAAGACGTAGAATTATATAGATTTTAAACTTATAAAGGAAAATATAGACTTCCACATTTTCTTTTGAGATATTCTTATGGGGTGGAATCCAGAGCATATTTTCATTACACATCCTGGTCATGTTAAGTTTGAGAAATGATTTGCAGAAGAAAGGGCTCGGGTAGAGTTCCTGCACTGGGACTTCTTCTAGAGCTGAGTCCGGTATCAAGCAACAATCCACATTTGTGAGAAGGACAGCACAGAGCATGAGTCAGTAGGGTTTTTGGTTGAAGTTTCTTGCTGGAGGATGAGATGTGGAGCTGAGTGGGTGTCCCTTCACTTGGGTGCTGGGTGATGGCTTATTGAGACAGAAATTTGGTCTTGATACCTAATGGGTTAAAACCTGAGGGTAAAGGTCGTTACTAAGGCAGGGTATTGGATTGGGATTGGGGGGTGAAGGGATAGTAGGATTTCTGAAGGGAGGAGAAGGGATAGTTAATAAGAGGGGCTATATACACTATAGGCATGGATTGTGTACAATTTAGATTTGGCTATCATAGAGGAGTCCTCTCTCTATGTATAGATGCCCACATAAAGACATACATTTGTAATCTTACGATGTTGTTAAAGGTTTGACCATAATAAAATAGGTCTGAGCTCTTAAGGACTGGTTGAATTGAGATAAATAATTAGTTTAGGTATAAAGTGAGAGAAAGAGGAAGGGAAAGCATAAGATAAGAGAGAGGAGAACAGAAAAATAGTAAATATAGTAAAAATAAAGAAAAATTAATAGATCAAATAAAAGAGATTGAATCCATGCATCAGAATTGGGAGGTTTTCCTAGTTTCTAAGCATCTCGTCAGTGATGGATGAGGTTGGGCCTTGATAATGAAGGTTTCAGAGTTAGATAATGGCTGGGGCAGTTTAGGGTACACATAGGTTTTGTGTCTTTCATACTAAACAATGTGTTAATGGCCTACCTATGTAGGTGGCTATCCTATGTAGTATTATCCGCTGCATCTTATGTATAAAAGTTCCTTTCCTAAAGAGAAAGTAACACTGTGGGTTTTATTTAACATAGATTGAATTGAGGAGGAAGAAGAAAAAGAGAAAGAGGAAGAAAGGGGAGGAGGAAGGAAGGAGGGCGAAGAGAGAAAGAAAGGGAAAGTAAGGAAATGATGATTTGTCCAAACTTGTTCGACGAGTAGGTCCTGTAATATAAGTCTACGGTTTGCAGTTGACTGTTTCAGTGGTCTGAAAGATCATATGCTCAGGTCCTAATCAAGGACATAAACCAGAGAAAAAAGGTATATTGAAGTATTTTATCAAGACATTTTTATAATGCAAACTGAGTATGGTATCTGTTATGACTGGGCACCGAGGTGTCAAATAAGGGTGTTCACACTTTGTATCCAAGAACCCCTGTGGACAGAGAAGCTGAGAGGTTACTTTATACCTAATAAAATTAAGGCATTTAAAGACATTGTTATGAGCGCCAGTCTCTGTGGAGTGAGATGGTACCTCATAGTTGTTTTGATTTGCATCTCCCTGATGATTAATGATGTGGAGCATTTTTATGTACCTTTTGTATTTCTTCTTTGACAAAGAGTCTATTCATTTCTTCTCCCCATTTATTGATAGGATTAGATTTTTTTCTTGCAAAATTCTGTCAGTGTGTTGTATATTTTGGATATTAGCCCCTTATTTGATGGGTATTGGGTGCATAGTTTCTTGGGGTTCTGTTGTAATCTCTCCCCTTTCATTTGAGATCCTTTTTATTTGGGTATTTTTCCTTTTTTTTTTTTTTTTTTTTGAGAGTCTTGCCAGAGGTTTCTCCATCATGTTTATTCTTTTGAAAAACCAACTCCTGATCTCATTGATTTTTGTATTGTTTTCTTAGTATCTATGTTGTTTATTTCTGCTCTGGTTTTTATTATTTCTTGTCTTCTGATTGTGTTTGGGTTCTTTGCTGCTGTTTTTTTTCTTAAAGTGTCCCATTGAATTGTTGATTTTATCATTTTCCTCTTTTCTGACATAGGCCTGTATTGCTATGAATTAGCCCCTAATTACTGCTTTTGCTGTGTCCCAAAGATTTTGACAATTTATCTCTTAATTATAGTTTGTCTCAAGGAATCTTTTTATTTATTCCGTGAGTTCCTCTTTGGTCCAGCTGTTGTTGAGCAGCATCCTGTTTAATCTCTAGGTGTTGGATTTTCTCCATAGCTTCTTTTTACAATCAATCTTGACCTCTGATGCATAGTTATCTGACATGGTGAATTTATTAATCCTTACAATTATGAGTTTATGCAAGTTAGATTTATATCCTAAGGCATGGTCTATTCTGGAGAAGGTTCCATGTGGACTTGAAAAGAATGTGTATTCTGCTTTCTGGGAGTGGAGGGCCCTATATAAGTCCATTAGCCGAATTCTTCTAGTTTTTCTCATTTAAAGTTCTTATTTCTTTGCTAGTTTTCTGTCCGGTGGATCTGTCCATTGGTGATAGTGGAGTATTGAGATATCTTACTGCTATCATATTTCCTTCCAAATGTTACTCCAGGTTTGCAAGCAAATGCCTTACATATTTTGCTGGCTCTACATTTGGTGCATTAATATTGACCAGAGTTAGTACTCCCTGATCAGTAAGTAGTGACCCTCTTTGTCTCTGATCACTTTCTTGAGATTGAGTGCAATTTTTCTTATATAAGATGCTATCCCAGTTTTTTTTCTATTCCATTGTCTTGAATAATTGATTTTCATCCTTTTATTCTAAGCCTGTATCTAGTCTGTACATGTAGGTGTGTTTCATGTAGGCAGCAGAAATTCGGTTCTTTTCTAATCCAACTCCCTATTATATGTCTTTTAATGAAAGAGTTTAGTTTATTGACATTTAAGGAAATTATTGACAAAGAGGGCTGCAGTTTTTCTTCAAGTTCTTCTATGTGATTCTCCAACTGTGTGATTCTGCTATTATAGCTTGCTAAGATGTTTTTTATTTCCTTTAGTTCCATATGTATGGAATCTCATCTTCTCTAAAAGTTCTTCTTTAAGTTAGTTAATTTGTTCATCTATGCATTTCTTGAACTCACTGGCTAGTGATTTCTTGATTTCTTTTGCTATGGCTTGCATTGCTGCTTTTAGGTACTCATCTATTGGGCCTGTGCATTTTGGTGGACTTGGAAACTTGCTAGGATTTCTCTCCATATCCCTAGTTGTTAGTGTCTTCCTTAATTTACCCATATTTCTTTGCATTTGGTGGTTTGGCTTAGAGTGTAATGCCTTCAGATTTCAGCCCTCTTATGTCACATGTGGCGTGTGTCTAAGTCGCTTCTCTGGAGTGCAGCTCTATATGGGTATGATGGCTGCAGTTGCTGAGGTTTGGCCCCTCCCATATCCTCCTGTCATGCCTGGGTCAATCATCCCTCCCCCTCTACCTGGCAGACAGGCGTTTCAGCCCCCAGCCACAGTGGTTGATAACCCGGTCATGCCTAGGTCAATCGTCTCTCCCCCACTACCTGACAGACGGTGTGGTTCAGCTCTGAGCCTTGTGGAGGATCTGGTCATGCTTAGGTCAATCGCCCCTCCCCCTCTACCGGACAGGTTGGCAGTTCTACTCCCAGCCACAGTGGCTGAGGACTCAGTTGTGTCTAGGTCAATCACCCCTTCAAAAGCTCTCTATTATTAAAACCAAAAAACCTAAAGACTCTTAATAATTATTAAAGCTCTTAGGAAGCATAAATTGGATCATCCCTCCCTTGAGATTTCAAACTTTGAATTCAGCAACTTGTTCAGCATACTAGAGGGAGATTCAGACTGAAATAGCTTAAACTTAAAAGGCTCAAAGGAATTAGATTTTTTTCATGGATTAGTTCCAAAAGTCCTATCTTTCCAGTTTGACAACTGGAAAAAACGGTGTGGATTTTCATTTTTGCAATTTCTGATTCTCCTATGGGTTCTCAGCTGTCTGGACTGTTAGAACGAGTTTATTTACACAACAAGCAACCTCACACATTTGTGAACTATTTCAACAAAACTGTATCAACAAAACAAGGTTCAGAGAAATTTCTTTGTTAGG
Source organism: Crocidura indochinensis (assembly GCA_004027635.1). Classification (NCBI taxonomy): domain Eukaryota; kingdom Metazoa; phylum Chordata; class Mammalia; order Eulipotyphla; family Soricidae; genus Crocidura; species Crocidura indochinensis. Next base: position 4,559 of record PVKC010040808.1, on the reverse strand, counting down.
TTTTGATCCTGAAATAATAGTCCTACCAATTCCAAAAAAGGAAGTAGAATTCATATTGCCACTCAGCCCCTTTAATGAGCCCTATCCTATTTTCAGGAGAAAATTTTCTCCCTATATCCTCCTGAAAAGGTGTGGGATTTTTTTTCAGAAGGACACATTTTGGAATTTCTTCAATTATCCTTTCTTCACCTAAACTTGATGCCCCTGTGTTTTACTTTAAAGGGTGATTATCAGGAACAGGCAGTATGACTGGCTCTTCACTGACAATAGTTTCTACAAATTACAAGAACACTCAACAAGTGGAACTTGCTAGTTTAAATTAATATCACATGTTTCAGAGCCATGCAACATAGTAAGTGGTTCAGCTTATGTGGTAGGATTGTTCCCAGGCATAGTAACTGACTCTTTAAATGCTCATAACCAAGTTGTTCAAGACTTGCTTCAGCAATTACAAGTCCTTTTTGCACATATGTTCAAAGTCAATTTTTAGCATTCACATAAGATCCCATTCTGGCTTCCCAAGGCCAATGGTTCAAGAAAATGAAACTACCGACCATTTAGCCATGCCAATACTTAACTCACCTACAGAAGAACATGCAGCTCTACATACAAATGCCCACTAGCTTCATGTGAACTATCAAATTCCATGGAGACAAACCAGATAGATTGGCAATAAGTGTACCATGTATGATCCTTTGAGTTAAAGAACACACATAGCTAAGGCCAAACCCCGAGTTTAACAGATAAATTAATTTTGGCAAATAGATAGTATACATGTTGACTCCTTCCCAAAGAAACCCTCTCTCCATGTGGTTATTAATACATATTCACACTTTTCTGTGGAACACCAATGACTTCTGCAGGAGCCAAAACTGTTTGCATTTTTATGCTACAATGTTTTTCTGTTATAGGTATCCCCCAAACCATAGAAATGGACAATAGGCTAGCCTAAAGCAGTAAAACTTTCTAATAATTTTGCAAAGAATGGCAAATCAAATATATCACTAAATTTGTTCACAGGGAGAAATCAGTTGAAAGAGCTCACAGCATCCTCTAAATTCAATTATTAAAATATAGGTAAGAGGGCATGCCATCAATGGACATTTTATCCATAACATTATTTTCACTAAACTTCCTTAATTTACCTCTAAGGGAGCCCTAAACATCTGCAGATATATACATTTAAGAAGATGCTCGCTCAGGTTCAAAAAACAGTTTACCAATTTGGGTAAAAATTGATAATGAATGGATTGCTGGAAATATCATTTAACTAAAATGATATGTTTATGTTTATACAGATGGCAACCCTGACAAGAAAGTCTGGGTCCATTATGACTTGTCAGAGGTTTTGACTGATGCCTTGTTAGTCAAGTTTGATTGATTACTTTTTCCACAACCATTACAAGGAGGATAGTAACAGGTAAAATGTGGAAATTCCATCGTCTTAGGAGCTATTAGTGGAAAATGGGAATTCTCACATGTAAAGAAGCAGCAAAATTACCCTGTGCAATTTTGGGACTCTACAGAGAGCTCACATAGAAAACTTGGGAAAAACTCAATGCCGATGTCAAATTTAAGGGTAGCTATATAAAGATTTTCCAGAGAGTTTTCTAGTCAACTCAGAATTTCTGGGGAAACTGACAGAGGCTATCCGAGGCAATTTAAAGACAAGTAGCACAAAAGGTCCTGATAAAAATGTTATATCCCAAATAAAGGAAAATATGCAGAATAGTTTCGTAAAATTATAAAGCCTAGTGGGCAGCACAACACAGATATATCAGCCCAAGAGACTTTAAGATGACCATTCGAAAGCTAAATGAACAGTTTGCAGGGTACGATCAACAGCGACCTAAACATATGAACTACTTCTATTCCCGATGAGTGGTCTTCATCAAAACTTGGACAAAACTGATAGTCAAAATAGACATGAGGGAAACAGTGATTATTTTGATTCAAAAATCATAAAACAAGTTTGGTAGAAATACAATAACTTTAATGAATCTATTATTGCTTTGCTTTCCAAGGTTATTTCAAGTCCATAGTTCACTGCCTCATCAGTCACCTAGAATCTTGGACATTTGAGATCTTTACTCATTTATCCTTGTCTATAGAAAAATGTAAGATTGCCTTAAGTTATTTTTCAAAGAACAACTAAAAGACAATATAAGGTTTAGTATAGTCACTATAACACACATTATTTTAAAGGATAGAAATTTGGAAATTACCACCTGTGCTTTGAATACAACTGAAATGCTTTTCCTATAACTGCATGAAGATGAAAAAACTACTGATATCCATGGACATTCTTTTAGAAAGTTTGACTTACCACAGCATACTATGGATTCTAAGAAAAACTCTGAATAATACAACTTAATCTGTATTTCAAGTCATTATGGTAAAATGTAAAAGACAAGTAGCACAACAAGTCCTGATAAAATGTTATATCCCCAAAAAAGGCAAATTTTGCGGAATATTTTTGTAAAATTATAAAGCCTAGTGGGCAGGACAACACAAATATATCAGCCCAAGAGACTTTAAGGTGACCATTGGAAAGCTAAATGAACAGTGTTCAGGGCACAATCAACATGACCTATCCACATGAACTACTTCTATTCCTAATCATTGCACAGCCTATTTTAAAAATACATCAAGACAACATCGGTTTAAATTTGATTATCAAGTTTGAAAAATCTCCAACTCATCTGTGAATACTTCAGCAGATAGTATACTTCTTTATACTTCAGAGACCTGCAGCAATAGATACAGCTGTTTAGATTAAACAGGTGTTCAACTAACTATATACATTTCTATAATAAGGGCCTGGACTGATAGCACAGAAGCAGGACATTTGCTTTGAAATCAGCCAACCCTGAAGGGGCCAGAGTTTGATTCCTGGCATCCCATATGTTCCCCCTGAGCCTGCCAGGAGAGATTTCTGAGTGCAAAGCCAGGAGTAACACCTGAGCACCTCCAATTGTGATCCCAAAACCAAAATAAAGTTTATTTTTCTATAATAAAGTTCTAATGCTTTTACCCATGGAAACAGACAAGCATTTGGAAGTCACTGATTTCCAATACAGTGCTCACTAGTTTAGAATATTATATACCATGTACAAAAGTCAAATCCAAAAGGATTAAAGACTTGATATTAGACTCAAAACCATAAGGTATATAGAACAACAAGTAAGTAAAAACTCTCCATGACATTAAGACTAAAGGCATCTTCAAGGAGGAAACAGCACTGGAAGCAGAGATAAACAAATGGGACTATATTGAGCTGAGAAGCTTTTGCACCTCAAAGGAAATAGTGGATAGGATACAAGAGCCATCCACAGAATGGGAGAAACTATTCACCCAACACTCATCAGATAAGGGGCTAATATCAAAGACATACAAGCTACTTAACAAGAAAATAAATATAACCCCATCAAAAACGGGGAGAAGAAATGAATAGATACTTCCTCAAAGAAGAAATACAAATGGCCAAAAGGCACATGAAAAAATTCTAGTCATCTGGAAGATGAAGAAGTGTGTTCATTTTTATGACTGAAACTTCAACTACAAACATATTTATAATCATGTTGCTTAAATAAAGATATTATTAAAAATAATAATAAAGAAAAAACAAAGAATAAAATAGAATGTTTTGTGTCTTAATTTCAATTCTATTATGTTTTTGTTCACAATGATTCTTGGAGATATAGATTGAATGCCCTAGTTTCATATTACAGGAAGAAACTGCTCGAGGGTTCAGTTTTCCACTACTGAGTTATTTGATTGCTGGTCCTAGGCTATGAGAGGAAAGCTTATGGTGGAATTTACTGAATCTTAACCTTGTGTGGATTTTTTCCTGTTTTAGCATTTTCTTCCAGACTCACTTTAACCAAATCCCCTGGGTTTGGGGCATGAGGCTTTCGCTTCAGTTGGCTATTCCCTTCAACTGAAATTGGCAGTTGCTGAAACAGAAATCACATTTGAGGACTGGAGTCATAGTCAACCTGAATTCCATCCCAGACTTCACCCAGGAGTGATCCCTGAGGACAGAGCCAGGAGTAAGCAATGAGTATAGTGGGTGAGGACTAAAGAAAAACAAGGGCTGTAGCAATAGGAGAGTGGTTATGATGTTTGTCTTGCAGATGGGTGACCTGGGTTCAATATGCAGCATCCCATATAGTGCTCCAAGACCTCCAAGAGTGCAAAGTCAGGAGTAAGCTTTGGCACTGATAGGTGTGGTTCAAACTCCATCCAACCCCCAAATAAACTATTTCAAAAAGTGAGTATCACATTAAATAAAGTTAGTCAGAAGGAGATGGACAGATACACAATGATCTCTTTCATTTGTACTCTATAAAGTAGCATAGTAAAGAAGCAACAAAATACTCAAACTGAGAATGTTATTTAATAAAAAAACATAACATTATAGGGGAATAGAATGAAGAGAGGTTACATGGACATTTAGGAGAGATGTTGACACTGAAAAGAGGTCTATTGTTTAACATGTTTTGCACAAAACATTGCCATTATAAATACTAAAATTATAGTCCTAAAATAATTTTTTT
>PVKC010040806.1:0-12262 GCA_004027635.1 Crocidura indochinensis | reverse complement strand
AATTGTATTACAAAGCAATAGTTATTCAAACAACATGGTATTGAAATAAAGACAGATCCTCAGATCAGTGGAATAGACTAGAACACTCAGAGACTATTCTCCAGACATACAATCATTTAATTTTTGATAAAAGGGGCAATAAATCCAAAATGGAGCAGGGAAAGCCTCTTCAATAAGTGGCATTGGCACAACTGGCTAGCCACTTGCAAAAAAAAGTGAACTCAAAACCTCATCTAACACCATGCACAAAGGTCAAATCCAAATGAATTCAAGATCTTGATATCAGGCCTGAAGCCATAAGGTATATAGAACAACACGTAGGTAAAACACTCCATGCTATTGAGACTAAAGTCTTCTTTCAAGGAGGAAGCATCATTGTCCAAACAAATGGAAAAGAGATAAACAAATGGGACTATATTAAGCTGAGAAGCTTCTGCACCTCAAAGAAATAGTGCCTAGGATACAAAAGCTACCCACAGAATGGGAGAAACTATCTACCCAATTCCCATCAGACAAGGGGTTAATATCCAAAATATACAAGTTGTTGACAGAACTTAACAAGAAAATATCATCTAACCCTATCAAAAAATGGGGAGAAAAAATGAACAGACACTTCCTCAAAGAATAACTACAAATGGCCAAAAGACGCATGAATAAATGCTCCACATCACTAAACAACAATGATGAGATACCATCTTATGCCACAGAGACTGACACATATCACAATGAACAAGAACAATCAGTGCAGGCAGAGATGTGGAGAGAAAGGAAGTTTCATTCACTGCTGGTGAATATACCCTAGGAACACAAAAATACAATACAAAAATCCCTTTCTCACACCTATAGTCATTGCAGCACTATTTACAATAGTCAGACTCTGGAAATTATCAAGATGCCCTTCAACAGATGAATCTCTAAAGAAACTGTGGTACATATACACAATGGAATATTATGCAGTCATCAGGAGAGATGAAGTCATAAAATCCTCCTATACATGGTTGTACATGGAATCTTTTATGCTGATTGAAATAAGTCAGAGGGAGAGAGATACAGAACTGTCTCACTCTTCTATGGATTTTAAGAAAAATTAAGGACATTATAAAATAATACCCAGAGACAATACAGATGAGGACTGACTCACAATTCAAAGCTCACCAGAAAGACTAGTGAGTGCAGTTAGGGAAATAACTGCACTAAAAGTTATCATGACAATATTAATGAATGAGAGAAGTAGAATGACTGTCTCGAATACAGGCAGGAGTTGGAAAGAAGAGGGGGGCATTGGTAGTGGGAATGTTGCAGTGGTGAAGGGATTTTTCTGTTTATGACTGAAACCCAACTACACTCATGCTGGTAATCATGGTGCTTAAGATTTTATTAAAAAATTTGGGGGCAGGCGAGGTGGAGTTAGAGGTAAGATAAGCACCTTGCAAGCGCTAGCCAAGGAAGGACCATGATTCGATCCCCCGGCATCACATACGGTTCCCCCAAGCCAGGGGCAATTTCTGGTCCCTAGGCCAGGAGTAACCCCTGAGCATCAAATGGTGTGACTGAAAATACCAAAACGTGATACTGGAATGAAATCTGACCTTTAGGTCATATACAATTATTAGAAGTCCAATAATAAACCCTCAGGCATATGGTAACTTATTTTCAGATAATGGAACTAAGAGCAATATGTGGAGAAATGAAAACCTTGTCAAAGGCAATGATGAAATAACTGGATAACCATATGATTAATAATGAAAGTAGTACACTGTTTTAGTATGTACAAAAGTCAGTGATAAAGATATTTAAAATTTAGATTTCAGAGCATAATTCTTAGAAATATCAAAGAAAATTAGTTAAAGAAGCCCACAATATTGACTATAGAGATAACACCAGTGATTTGATTTAATTTCAAAGGAATTTTTTAACTTTTCTTGTAATTTAATAACATTATAAATTATTTATATATATATATATGCACAAAAATTCTTTATTAACTCATTCCAGTGTCACATTATACTGATTTCTATAGCTTAATGGGACAGTTTAAAAAATAAGACATTTGAAACCTCATATTTAAAATTTTCTTAAGATTGTTTGGGAATTAGTTTCTTTAAAGGGAATATACATGTTTTAGTAGCATTTGTGAGGGGGGGGGGGTCCCACCTTTCAGTGCTAAGAATTTTCTCCTGAGTCTGCACTCGGGGATTACTCCTGGAGAGCTTTAGGGACCATATGTTTTATTTTTGAGATTCAAACCCAGTTTAGTCATGTGCAAAGCAAGTGTCCTACCCACTGTACTATTGCTCCAGATCAAAAGTGTTAATACTTTCAGTCCATGAGCATGGAATGTTTTCCCTTTTCATTGTGCTTTCTATTTCTTTTAATAGTGGATTATTAGTTTCAAGGTGTAAGTATTTCAACTCCTTTGTCAACTTGATTCATGAATAATTGCTATTTTTGATACAAAAGTGGAATATTTATTATTGTATAATTTGCAAAAAGTGATAGTTTAATTTTTATTTTTATATTTGAACACCTTTAATATAATCACAAGGCATTGTTTGCATATTCTTGATGGTAATTTGTTAAAATTAGCTTTGTAAGAATAAATTGTTCAATTTACCTCAAATTAATATTAAGAAACTGTTTTATGCTTATTGTCCAAAGATATACATTAAAAATCAGGTAAAATTAATCACAAAATTAGCTGAATTAATCTTTACTTGTGGGGCTAAACTAGCTTTGTGTTAAATAAATTTTAGACTTGTCTATTTTATTAAATTCAATATTTTTACTTAAATCAATTTATAGTTAAATATAAGAAATAATATTTCAGTACCAATCCTACCACCATTGTCAACTTCCCTCCACCAATGTTTCCAGAATCCATTGCTTACCTGCCATCTACACAAGTATGTAATCATAAAAGGAACCTGTTAAATTTTGTTGTTAAATTTTGGGTCTCATTATTCCATTTTTGTTGACTCTATGGCTTGCATATCTAATTCTGTCCTTAATACTGCCAATGCACCTGTGAGTGAGTCTCTGTGATCCCTGAGCCCCTTTATTTCACATCACACTCCTACACTCTATTTCTTTTCTTTTCCTTCACTATACTGTGAGACCAAGACTGTTTGAGAGAACCCCATTTAAATGATTGAATTTCCTCGTGTAGTTATTCTAAATACCGCATATAAGTTATATAATCCTGTATTGTTCTGGCTTATATCATTGAAAGTGATATCTTCCAGTTCCATTCATGTTGCAGTGAACTGCAAGATGAAACATTCTTTATAACTATGTAGTAGTCCGTTGTATGTATGTACCACATTTTCATGATACACTCATTGTTGTTGGAAGTCTAGGCTGATCCCAACTTTTAGCTATTATATTGAGTGCTGAGATGAATGCATACATCCTTTTCAAGGAATGCTTTTTTTTTCTATTCTAGGGATAGATACCAAAAAGTGAAATTGCTGGGTCTGATGGCAGCTCAATTCTGAATTTACTGAAAAATCTTCATACCATGCTACTTTCTGTAAGGGCTGAACTAGACAACAATCCCACAAGAATGGATAGAGTATGTTTTTATTTTACCACATCTCTGCTAAGACAGTTTATTCACAGTATTTTTGATATGTGCCATCTTCACTGCTGTAAGATGACACTTCACTGTCTTCTTGATTTGGATTTCCGCAATGATAACAGGTGATGAGCATTATTTCAGATGCCTGTTGGCCAACTGTTGGTCTTACTCAGAGAGGTGTTGTGTGTTCATTTTCTCCCCCTATTTTTATGGCACTTTTAGATTTTGGGGAGTTAATCTTTGTGAGTACTTGTATATCCTAGATATCAACCCTTTCTTTATCTGATGTGTGAAGTACAAATATTTTCTCCCATTCAGCTGCTTTTAGATGTAGCCATGTTTCTTTTTGTATACAGAGAACTTTTTAATTTGATATAATCCCATTTGTTCATATTTGATTCTGTAGCCTTTGCCAGTGGCATCATATCAGTGTAGACTTTTTTGTGGCCTAGGACTTAGAGTATTATGCTTTTGTTTTCAATGTACTTTACAGACTAAGGTCTCATCTCAGGGTCTTTGATCCACTTTGAGTTGACTTTTGTGTAAGATGTGAGTTAAGGATCTAGCTTTAATTTCTTACACATGGTTATCCAATTGTCCAAACAACATTTGTTGAAGAGGCCATCTTTATTCCACTTCATGTTCTCCGCTCCTTTGTCAAAATTAGATGGCCATGGTCAGTGTGATAGCTCAGCAGGTAGAGCATTTGCTTTCCTTGTGGCTGACCCAGGTTCAATTTTCATCATTCCATTTAATATCCTGAGCCTGCCAGAAGTAATTTCTGAGTAGAGAATAAGGAGTCACCAATTGGCACAACTGGGTGTGGCCCAAAACAAAAACTTTACATGACCAAATACTTGGGGGTTTGATCTGTCTTTCTTCCAGCACTGTGCTATTTGATCACTTTGAAATTGTAGTTCAGGGGCCCGGGAGATAGCATGAAGGTAAGGCGCTTGCCTTTCATGCAAAAGGTCATCGGTTCGAATCCCGGTGCCCCTAATGGTCCCCCATGCCAGCCAGGAGCAATTTCTGAGCATGGAGCCAGGAGTAACCCCTGAGCACTGACAGGTGTGACCCAAAAACCAAAAAAAAAATTGTAGTTCAGTTTCAACTTGCATAATATGATGCCTCCCAGTTTCTTGTATTTCATTATTTTTTGACTATTCGAGGTATTTTATAGTTCCACACAAACTTTTAAGAACTGTTCTAAGTCCTTAAAGAATGCTTTCTAAATTTTCATAGGACTGAATTCAATATATAGTAGTTTATATATAGTTATATAAATTTATAGGGTAAGATGGTCATTTTGATAACATTGATTCTTCTGAATCATGATCATGGTATGTTTTTCTATTTCCTGAAGTCTTCTTAAATTTCGTAAGTGTTTTGGAGTTTTCACTGTATAGGTTTTTCAATCTTTTGTTAAGTTGATTCCTTGGTACTTGATGGATTTTGACACTATTTGAAATTATTTTGATGTCTTCTCCGACTCATTGTTTGTGTACAATGCAACAAAATTTTGTGTATTGACTTTATTTTAGGTACAAATTAGCATTGAATCAGGGGATTCCCATCACCTAAGTTGTCCTCCCTCCACCCCCATTCCCAGATTGCATCCATATCACCTTCCCTTACCCCCCAGGCTGCTAGTATAAGTGGTCCCCTCTGTGTCTAGCTTGTTGTAGACTGGGTATCAATTCTTTTGTCGTTGGCTTTGGATTTAATGTTTAAGTCTGATCATTTTTATTACTACTTGGTGATCATACAACTGTTTGGTCTTGGTATCCTCCATTATTTCCCCCTCAATTTGAGAGGCGGAGCAAGATGTTTCAAGTTATGTGGTTCTGTTTGAAGAAACGAAAAGCAATAAAATGAGGTAAAAATCAAACAAGCCAAAAATGGGAGGAGTCCTTAGAGGCTCTCAACATCAGTTTGAGAGAAGAAAGGAAAAAAGGAGGAGAAACACCACAACAATACAAAAAGAAAAATGAAATAAAATATCCAATGAGTACTACAGCAATAAAGACAAGCACCACAGAATGACCACTGTCCTGAAGTAAAAACAAAACAGTGTGCAAAAAATGAAAACAACAACAACAAAACAAAAAAAACAAAAAATAAGTAAATAAATAATTATTTTGTGGTGCTTCTTTTAGGGTTTTTCAATGTATGTCATCATTTCATCTACAAATACAGATAGTTTAACTTCCAGTTTTCCATTCGCATCCCTTTGATTTCCTTCTCTTGCCTGATTGCTGTTCTTAGGACAAATAATAATAATAATAATAATAATAATAATAATAATAATAATAATAATAATAATAATGAGTGGTGAGAATGGACATCCTTGCCGTGTGCCTGACCTTTCAGTTTTTCATCATTAAAAATAGTATTGGGGTGCTGAAGCAGTAGCACAGCTATAGAGCCTTTACCTTGTACTTGGCCAACGCAGGAAGGACCGAGGTTCAATTCCCGGCATCCTATATGGTCCCAAGCCTGCTAGGTGCTATTTCTGAGTGCAGAGCCAGGAGCGGCTTCTGAGCACCACCTCTGGTGGTGGTGCTCACAGCCCAAAACAAACAAACAAAAAAGAATATTATTGGTTATTGACTTTTTATACTATCTTGAGGAAGGTTCCTTCCACACCTATTCTGCTGAGGCTTTTAATCATGAAGGGGTGTTAGATCCTGTTAAATGTTTTCTCTGCATTGATTGATATGATCATATGATTTTATCCTTTTTATACTGATGTGATGTATGCTCTTGATTGATTTGCTTGCATTAAACCATCCTAACCTCCTTCCTATGAAACCCCCTTGATCATGATGTATAATTTTTGATGTGCTGTTGGATTTGGATTGCTAAGATTCTGTTGATTGCATCAATTGCATCAAATGTATCAATTGCATCAATGAGATTGATTTTTCTCTCTTGGTATTATTTCTGTAAGTTTTGGGAATCAGCTTCTTAGATGGTGTCAGAGAGGGTATTTGTCTGATAAATGTTTTGGAACAGTGTAAGGATAGATGGTAGTAATTCTTTTCTGAATACTGAATGTTTGATAAAACTTACCAATAGATCCATTTGGACCTGGGGTTTTAACTTCTTGAGATGATTTTTTAAAAAAATTTTTGGGCTCTGCCCAAGGGGTATGCCTGGCTCTGCACTCTGGAATCATTTTTAGTGGGTTCAGGAGACCTTATGGAATGCCAAGGATCAAACCTGGGTCAACCATATGTTCAGCAAAAGCCCTGCTTGCCTTTCTATCAGTTCAGCTCCTCCTGTGGAGATTGTAAATTACTGTTTCAATTTCCTTCCTTGTGATTAGCCTGATATCTACTTCTTCCTCACTCAGTTCTCGAGATTATTTGCTTCTAGAAATTTGTCTATTTTCTAAATTCTTTTGCTTAATAAGGTTTTTATAGTAAGCTCTCTTGATGTGTTGGACATTTGGGGGGGTTCATTGCAATTTCTCCACTTTCAATGTTGATCTGATTTATTTGAGCAATTTTTCTTTTTTCCTTGCGAGGCTTGCTAATAGTTTGCCTCTCTTGTTTATTCTTTCAAAAACCCAGCTCCAGGTCGCTGCCAAACCCGGAAGGCGGAAGTCGCAGCGGCTACTGCGACTCGGGGGTGGGGGTCAGAGCCCAGCTGTGCGTCGCCTCAAGGGACTCTCCTTCGGTTTCTTTCTTTCCTTCATTATTTATTTAGTTATTTATTCATTCATTAGTGTATTCATCTATTTATTCATTTATTTGTATTTTTGTGTATTTGGGTCGGTTCAGCAGCCCCCGAGGCGCCACCCCCCAGCACATAGGGTCGCCCGGTGGGCGGCCTCCGCGGTCTCCATGGTAACGGCCCAGACGGCGTCTTGGCCTCGCGGGGGAGATGCGGCCTGCCCCGCGCTCCGCTGTCTCGCTTCGGGCCTCCAAGCCGGGCCAGGGCCACTGAAGTGTCCGGGCCCCGGGTTGCCTGGCGGCACGCAGCAGTAAAATCCCATTCTCCTGCCGAAGACGCAGATGGCCTCAAATGACAACGATGCTGTATCGTGGTACCAGCAGAAGATTGGAGCGTATGATCAGCAGATATGGGAAAAATCCATCGAACAGACTCAGATGAAGGGCCTCAAAAACAAGCAAAAAAAGATGGGTCATATAAAGCCAGACTTGATTGATGTTGACCTAATTCGAGGTTCAACATTTGCCAAAGCCAAACCTGAAATTCCATGGACCTCACTGACTAGAAAGGGACTTGTTCGAGTTATCTTTTTTCCTTTTTTCAGCAATTGGTGGATCCAGGTTACCTCTTTAAGAATCTTTTTTTGGCTGCTACTGCTTTACCTCATGCAAGTTCTAGCACTCGTGTTCTATTCTATGATGCCTCTTGTGAATGTTAGTGAAGTACTTGGACCTTTGTGCCTTATGTTATTCATGGGAACTATCCACTGTCAGATTGTGTCTACTCAGATAACAAGGTCATCAGGAAACAACGGTAATCGGAGAAGAAAATTACGGAGAATTGTACATGGTGATGGGAGCAGAGAAAATGAAAATAATTCCTCTGAGAAAGTCAGAGGAACAGAAAATTTGGAACCTGCACCCTATATTGGTGGTTTTTGGGAAACTCTTGGTAACAGGATTAAAAGGGTAAAATTTGTACGTAACAAAGAGACTGAAACCGTGACTGATACAAGCTGTTTGCATCCCATCATTAAGAAGAGACAATGTCGGTCAGAGATTAAAACTTGGCAAACAAGTGAGAAAGCAAAATGTTCAGATGTAGAAAACTGCCATAGGGAGACGACCATCAGGTATTTGGGTAATGGCATTTCAGATGATCTTTCAAGTGATGAAGATGGTGAAGCCCAGAGACAGATGATATTATTGCGAAGGAGTGTCGAAGGGGCCTCAAATGACTGCGACTGTGAAATTAACAGGAAATCAATATTTTCGAGGCACCCAAACTCTCAGGTAAAGAAAACCTCTTCCAGGTGGTGCCGTATTGTTCAGGATTCAGATAGTTTAGCTGAATCTGAATTTGAATCAGCAGCCTTCAGCCAGGGCTCTAGATCTGGTGTGAATGGTGGCGCTCTCAGTCTCAATATGTCAAGAAGAGACTCTGAAAGCACTCGCCATGACTCGGAGACAGAGGATATGCTGTGGGACGATCTGCTACATGGCCCCGAGTGTCGCTCATCTGTCACCAGTGACAGTGAAGGGTCTCATGTGCACACTGCTCACTCAGGGACCAAACGAGATTCCAAAGAAGATGTCTTTCAGCAGAACCATTTATTCTGGCTTCAGAACTCAAGTCCTGCCTCTGATCGAGTTAGTGCAATAATCTGGGAAGGGACTGAGTGCAAAAAGATGGATATGTCTGTGTTAGAAATAAGTGGTATCATCATGAGCAGGGTTAATGCATATCAGCAAGGAGTTGGCTATCAGATGCTGGGAAATGTTGTCACCATTGTATTAGCATTTTTTCCTTTTGTATACCGACTTTTCCGTGAGAAGAACAGTGACCAGCTAATGAACATTTCAGCTGCAGAGATCTTGACACTCTTTTGTGGAGCACCACCTGTTGGACCTATTATTATTTTGTCTTTAATTAATTTTTTTGAACGATTATGTCTTACTTGGATGTTTTTTTTCATGATGTGTGTGGCTGAGAGAACCTATAAACAGAGATTTCTATTTGCAAAACTTTTCAGCCATATTACTTCTGCCAGAAAAGCCAGGAAATATGAAATACCTCATTTCAGACTCAAAAAAGTGGAGAACATTAAGATCTGGTTATCACTGCGTTCCTATCTAAAGAGACGTGTTCCACAACGCTCAGTAGATGTGGTTGTATCTTCAGTTTTCTTACTGACACTTTCTATTGCTTTCATTTGTTGTGCTCAGGTTATCCAAGGACACAAAACTTTCCTGAATTATGCTTTTAATTGGGAGTTTATGATCTGGGAAACAGCTTTATTACTTTTCTTGCTTCGCCTCACCTCATTGGGATCTGAAACCAATAAGAAATACAGCAATGTTTCAATATTACTTACTGAACAGATTAATTTATATCTTAAAATGGAAAAAAAGCCAAACAAGAAAGAACAACTTACTTTAGTAAGCAATGTATTAAAGCTATCTACCAAGTTGTTGAAAGAACTGGACACACCATTTAGACTCTATGGACTGACGATGAATCCCTTAATCTACAATATCACACGAGTTGTTATCCTTTCTGCCATCTCAGGTGTCATTAGTGATCTTCTAGGATTTAATATAAGATTGTGGAAAATTAAGCAATAAACTGAGCCACGTGTCTGTACTATTTTATCTTGGCATCAGTGATTCACTCATAAAGGGCAGGGTGGCTGCAGAATCAATCTGGGTGGTGCTGTATGTTCACACAGAGGTGCGTTGGTGTTTCCATAAGATCAGTTTCCTAACTGGGTGTGCATGCAAGCTAAAAACTTGTTTATGTTTTTTAATTTATATGGTTTTCAAACAATGTGAATAGTCAGGAGCTAAGATTGTGTTTGGTAACTCAAAGACTTTCTAAGTTAGGAATTTTATTCTGGGCATTTTAGTATCGTGACACTTATGTTTACTGGAAATAGACTTTTGGGGTAACTATAGTAGCTATCCAAAGCATGAATCCTTTATGCAAAATATGAAAATTCAGTACTTTTTATATTATAGTGCATATAATTGGAGACTTCATTTATCTAAAAAGATCAAATTTAAACTATTTAAAATAGAACACAAATAAAGGAACTTTAGTGGGAAATTAAAGAAAAACAGTTCCTGGTTTCATAGATTCTTTGTATTGTTTTCTTGGCTTTTCTATCATTGTTTTCTGTTCTAGTTTGCATTATTTCTTTTCTTCTAATTTTTGCTTCCTTTATTATTGGTTCTCCAGATATTAAAGGTGTGCCTCTGGTCACTAATTTTACCTTTTACTTCTGCTGTGTTCCCAATTTTGTGGTAGTTTGTTTCTTCATTATCATTAGTCTCAAGAATCTTTCTGTTTTTCCCTTAATGTTCTCATTGATTCAACTGTTATTAATAGCATGTTATTCAGTTTCCTGGTGTTAGAGTCTCTTCATATATTCTTTTTATAATAGGTCTATTTCTGTGGCACTGTGCTCTGAAAGGATGTTTAATATGTTTCATATGTTTCTGAATTTTTTGTTATGGTGAAAATCTGATCTATCCTAGAGAATATACCATGTACACCAGAAAATGATGTATTTTCATATTCTTGAGAATAGAAAGCACTTTATAAAATTTAGTTCCAGACTTCTAGTTTCTCATTTAGGACACTTATGTTCTTATTGATATTTGGCTTGTGGATCTATCCAGTGGTGAGCTTGGTGTGTTGATTTCTCCTACTACCATCGTATTTTACATATGTTTCTCTAGTTTTGTGAGCAAAAGCCTTAAAGCTTTTATGACCCAATATGTTTTAAGTATATATTAATTTTAGTACTTTTAGGTGTATAATTACCCTGATAAATAGAGTGTCAATCTATTGTCTCTAATTATTTTCTTGAGTTTAAATGCAATTTGTTCTGATGTAAGTATGACTGTCCCACTGTTTTCCACTGACTAGTATACTTATTTTTCATCCTTTTTCTCTGAGCCTGTGTCTATCCTAAGATTTTTGATGAGTTTCCTGTAAGCAGCAAATGGTTGGGTTTTGTTTCCTGATCCAACCCTCAACTCTGTGCTTTTGATAGGAGATTTTAGTTCATTGACATTCAAGGAAACTACTAGGCCACTTTCTTCCATTTCTCTGTTCAGAGCTAGTATATTCTTGTTGGGTTTCTGCCTGGTTGACCTATAAAAGGGTGACACAGCAGTGTTTAGGTCTCCCATTATTATTGTGTTGTTATTGATGTCTTCTTTCAGTTTTGTCAACAATTGTATTAAATATTTTGCTGGTCCCTCATTGGGAATGTATATGCTTAGGAGTGTGATTTCTTCCAGTTGTACATATCCCTTGATTATTACTAAATGTCCATCTGTTAACTTTATATCTTTTCTGAGTCTAAAGTTTGTGTCATCTGATATTAATATGGCTACTCCAGTTTTTTAGGGAGTTATTTGATTAGATGATTGTCCTCCAATCTCTGATTTTGGACTATGTTTTCATTTTTTCTACTGAGATTTTCATGCCTGTTATTTCAGTTTGGAGTTTTCTGATTTCTAACTTCATATCCTCTTGATTCTGTTTGTGGTTTGTTCAGCTTGATCTATGAGTTCTATAAACATTTGCCATATTTCTTCTCTATACTCCTTATCTGAGAGGATAATTATGTGGTTGGCACTTTCCCGGTCATCAGAGCTGCCATCTTCTTTCTCTATGCCTGGTGTTAGCCAGAGTTGATTCTCCATTATCATGCTTGTAGTGTGTTTTTCTACATTTTATTTTGGGGTTCATTGGCTAGAAGTTGCACGCAGCTGTGAGATGGGGAGCCAGGCTCCATTGGCTCCACCCTCCATGGGCCTTTCCAGCTCTTCTCCCCGATCATATAGCTTCCTGTTGAGCTTCTGTGTGGGGTTAGTCTAATAGCCACAGTGATGGTCAGGCTACAGCCCCTTGCAATGGCATTTGGCCACAATTAAGCTCCACCCTCCTTGGGCATTGCCAGTTTACCTCCAATATCACAAATTTCCTAAGCGCTTC
>PVKC010040805.1:0-12262 GCA_004027635.1 Crocidura indochinensis | reverse complement strand
TTGAGAAGGAAGGAAACACCCCCAGACTGGCTCTCTGGACAGGGACCCCCTACCAGCCCAGAACTCAGGAGGGGGAACTGGGGCAGCCACACCTGGGTCCCCACGACCCTGGCACAGCAGAAGACCCCACATTTCTCCTTCCCAGAGCTCTGTTGGACAGTCCCCTTTCTCTGCCCTCCCCTGTGTTCTCTCACTGGGCCCCCTATCCAGCGCAGCCAGCCCAGGCCCCTGGGTGCCTCCTGGGCTCTCCCTAACTTTCACCCAAAGTCTTGTCCTGTGGCATCACCCCAGACCCCTGGTACCCCGAGACCTAGTCTAACCAGTGAATGATACTCTGAGAGGGACAGAAGGCCCTCCCAGGGCAAGCCGGAATTCCAGGGGTCAGAAGTGGGGGGCCCTGTCTTTCAGGTAGACCTCATGGCCTAGTGAGCCTCCTCTGGGCCCAGTTCTGCCCCCACAGTATGGTGCAGACCCGAGGGGGGCGTCCCAGAGTTCAGCCACCAACCTTGACTTTGGGGACGACCATGACCCAGCCGCCACCCACCAAAGCCCCAGCCAAGAAGCATGTGCGGCTACAGGAGAGGTGAGCACTGTTCACAGAGCCAGGCTCTACTCTCACCCACCTTCAGTGACCTCTGGGTCCAGGGCATGACCTGGAAAAGGGACCAAGTGGCTCATTTGCCTGTTGTTTACATCTAATTTGAATGCCCACAACACACTGGGACTTTGTGTTTCTAGCTCCACCATACTGCATACCACCATTCTGCTCCTGGGTCGAGCAACTCCTGGAGCCGGGTTGAGGCCCTCTTGGGTCCGGATGTAGGTGGGAGCCTTCAGGTGGAGAAGGAAAAGAGGTGGGCAGCTGGAGCCTTGGCAGACGGCTTGGAGACAGGGGCGGCACCCAGATCTCTGGCTGGGGCAGGGGCATTAGAGAGCAGCCTCAGAGCCGCTGTCCCTGCCCGCAGGCGGGGCTCCAACGTGGCGCTGATGCTGGACGTTCGCTCTCTGGGCACCGTGGAGCCCATCTGCTCTGTGCGTACCCCCCTGGAAGTGAGCCTGCACTTCCTGCGCACTGCAGGCCACCCGCTCACCCGCTGGGCATTGCAGCACCAGCCGCCCAGCCCCAAGCAACTGGAAGAGGAGTTCCTGGTAAGAGTTGATGAGCCCCTAACGCCCTTCTGCCCTCTGATTCCATTGTCACTTTTCTTCCAAGCTTTGTGGACATTAGGCCTGCTCTCTGCACCCTTAGGAGACACAGCCTGAGGGATAGTAGGAGGAGACATGCACACACACTCTCTCTCTCACACAGACACACAGACACACACACACACACACACACACACACACACCTGCTTTGGCTATCTGCTAAAAAAGATGGGACAGGAAAAGGAGTCTGGGAAGGAATCTCCAAGGCTCATTCATTTCCTCCCCTGCTAGAAGATCCCATCAAACTTCACCAGCGCTGAAGACCTGAATGTTCCTGGCCACGCCTGCAAGGACCGGTACAAGACCATCTTGCCAAGTAAGGACTTGGAGCCATCAGAGCCTGAGGTTCAGAGTTTGCTACCCCAGGCTAGGAAGAGTCAGTTTTCTGGAGAGAGCAATGCCAGCCATCTGACCCGGTCTGGGCAGAGAGAGCCAAGTCCAGAAGTGTTCACAGATGCCCCAAAGCCTTTGAATAATTTTATTTCTTTCTATTTTGGGGGGGCCACACCCGGTGATGCTCAGGGGTTACTCCTGGCTATGCGCTCAGAAGTCGCTCCTGGCTTGGGGGACCATATGGGAAACTGGGGGATCGAATCTCGGTCCGTCCTAGGCTAGCGCAGGCAAGGCAGGCACCTTAACTCCAGCGCCACCGCCCGATCCCTTTATTTCTTAAAAGGACCCCATGAAGGGGACAGAGCAATAGCACAGAGGGAGGGTGCTTGTGTTGCATGCAGACAACCATGGTTCAATTCACAATACCCTACATGGTCCCTTAGAATGACCTGTAAGCACAGAGGCAGAAGTAAGCCCTGAGCACTGCTGGGTGTAGCTAAAGAGGGTGGAGGAAGGACCCCATGAAGGTCAGGGAGATAGACAAGAGGACTGGAGTATGTACTTTGCATGCAGGGGGTCTGGGTTTGGTTCCAGCACCATACAGGGTAATGTGATCCAAAGAACCCATGAAAGTGTTACTAGGTTATTTTCTTTTATTGTTTGTTTGTTTTTGTTTTGTTTTTGGGTCACACTCAGCGGCACTCAGGGGTTTTTCCTGGGATTTGAACCACTGTCTGTCCTGTGGTGGCGGCGTACAAGGCAAATGTCCTACCACTGTGCTATCTCTATGGCCTCTGTTACTAGGTTATTTTCATCCCCATTTCACAAATGAAGAAACTGAGTCACAGAGTTGTCTGTAGTCACATAGATAATCACACAGACTCTTCCTCCTCTTCCTCCCACATGGTTGGCAGTGGAAGGGGGGTGGCACGGTACAGAGGCTTAGGAAACAGCGGACAGAACAAGGCTGAAACTGGGGACTCAGCTGAACAGACATCACCAAGCTTCAGTCCCTCTAGTCATGGAGCCAGCCTCAGCCCTGGAGTCTGCAGATTCTCCCCAGAGCCTTCTCCAGCACCCCCACTTCCACTATCACCTCCCAGTGGTCCCCCTGCCCCTACCACAGTGCTCCTCAAAGTGGCTAGGAATAGCATGGTTCTGCAGCCTAGCCTGATTCTAACCTGTCCCAAAGCCCCCAGAGCAGAGAAGGATCCTACCGCAGCTGGGACCTTCGGTGGGGAAGCAACCTCAGCTACTGGCTTGCATCTGATGGGGAGGAGGCTGCCCTCATGGGGAGCTGCCGGAGTCCCAGGGTGGGATGAGCTCTTTGGCCCTGCTGGTGATTTATTTGTGTAAAGTCAGTCACCCAGATGAGCATCAGAATGATCTCCTACTGCCTCCCACTCCCTAGAGGTCCAGCCATTGCAAGGCAGGAACATAGAGGAACCTTCCTGCTGGGTCTTCTCACACAAGTGCTTCTCTCTTCAGGCTTCAGAACATTCATTCTCTGGCTCCTTTTCTCTGCATATAAATGAACTCAAGACTGGTGGTAAAGCACACCCGTTGCCAGTGCAAGACTTGGGTTGAAATCTGGTGCCAAAGTTCACAGATACAAAGCATGTATTCTAGGCCTTTGAACCATTTCTCCAAACCAATCAAAAAAGGTGTTTAATCTAGTGACTATGGGGCAAGGGATCAGACATGAGGTCCTGGGGTCAGAACAGTTGAACTTTCACTTTACCGTGGTTTACACTAGTTGTTCACCTTTGACCTCTGACCCCAGCAGATTTTTACTTTCTAGATCCTCAGAGCCGCGTCTGTCTGGGTCGAGCACAGAGCCAAGAGGACGGAGACTACATCAATGCCAACTACATCCGAGTGAGTGACCTGGCCTGGCTGGCGGCATCAGTGGTGTTGAAAGACAAGGCCCAGGAGCCTGCATTTCTCTGCTCCTCTCATTGCTGCCTGGCCCTAGGCAGATTCTTAGAAGGGACTATAGTGAACCAACTGGGAGGAATCACCAACAGGCCATCTGGAGCTCAGAGAGAGGGGTGGAGCTGCACTTGTCTGAGGCTCTGGGTTTGCTTCTCAGCACCACAAATGAACAAACCAAAACACCACACCCACCCTATCAGTTCATCTCACCACCCCTTCAAACGGGCATGAAATGGGCACTGCCAAGCCTACTTGTGGGGTGCTAGCCAAGAGAGGGGTCTGCAGAGACAAATAGATGCTCTATTGTTCTCTCTCTCTCTCCCTCCGCCTCCCCTATATGAAAGGGAAACAGGTGTACCCCAGCTTCCCACTCTTGCTCTCACTGAGGACATGTAAGAGTAGCTCCCTCTAGTGTCTGGAATTGGGTAGTACAGGACCAGGGGAGCTCGTTGGGTTGCTACTGAAAGCCAGAGCAGTGCTTGGATTTCATCATTCCAGGAAGGAGCAGGAAGCTGAGGAAAGGAAAGGAAAGGAAAGGAAAGGCAGAAATAAGTTCTGGAGATAGGGTGCCACCTCTGGATCCTTAATGCATAAAAGCAATACTTGAATGAGAAAGATTCCTCCAACAAATATGAAAGTTTTCTTATTTTGTGATATTAGAACGCAGTGGGGCAGGAGAGGAGACAGTCACAGATGCAGAACTTTATGCATAGGATGTTGCCCCAGGAGAGCAACCATTAGGGCTATTTGCAGGAAAGGAAACTGTAGTACCAGGAAGCTAGGTCAGTTGGTGGTGGAAGCACAGCCACCAGGCGGAAGGGCAGGTTCCAAGAAGTCCGGGGATCCACTCCTGACCCATGGTCCTCCCACTGTGTGTGCTCAATGCAAGCGGCTGGTATGCACATGTGTGGCCAATGAGTGTCAATATGTGCATGTGTGTTTGTAGAACTGGTGTATGCATGAGAGTGCATGTGTGTGGCTGGTTTCTATGTGTATGCAGATGCATGGCAGGTGCTGCGTCAGCCTCAGAGCTGCCGAGGCTGGGACTTCCCCACATGCTACTCTCACTCCTCCTCTATTTCCGTGTACTCAACTTCCCCAGGGCTATGATGGACAGGAGAAGGTCTACATCGCCACCCAGGGCCCCATGCCTAACACCGTGTCCGACTTCTGGGAGATGGTATGGCAGGAAGAAGTGTCGCTCATTGTCATGCTGACGAAGCTCCGTGAGGGAAAGGAGGTAGGAGGCCCTGAGTCCAGTGCTCAGACAGGCCCATACCCCAACACACAAACACACACACCCTATTGGCACTAGGGGTTCCTGGCAGCAGGGCCAGCTCACTCTGTTTATAATCATTCCCAGCTCTGCCCCTATGGAGATGGCCCAGAGTGGATATGGAGGAGCTCCTTGCCTGCAGGAGCTGAGCTTCAAGAGCAGGGCCCCAGGTTCAGATCCCAGGGTGCCCAGGCCCTTCTGTGGAGAGATCACTGAAGTGGGAGCCACCCCGAGCACTATCTAGCAGAGACTGACTGACTCCCAGCTCTTCCCTTCTAGAAATGTGTCCACTACTGGCCCACAGAAGAGGAGGGATCCTTTGGGCCCTTCCGAATCTGCAGCCAAGCCTTGAAAGAGCACCCGGAATACACAGTGCGGCAGCTCACCATGCAGGTATCAAGCAGGGACTCCACTGCTCCCAGGAGGGCCCCCACCACAGGGAACCTGGCTGACTCAGAGGGCAGAAGCCAGAAGGGGCCTCAGGCTGGCCGCTCTCTTGAAAGGTAGTGCCAGCCTCCGAGTAGCACCCAGCAATGATGCTGGGTGACTTAGGAGAGGAAATGGGTCGCTGAGTACCCCTAAAGGTTAAAAAAGAGCAAAGAAGGGGCCCGGGAGATAGCATGGAGGTAAGGCGTTTCCCTTTCATGCAAAAGGTCATCGGTTCGAATCCCGGGGCCCCATATGGTCCCCCGTGCCTGCCAGGAGCAATTTCTGAGCATGGAGCCAGGAGTAACCCCTGAGTACTGCCGGGTGTGACCCAAAAACAAACAAAAAAAAAAGATCAAAGAACCCAAGTCCCTCTCTATGACTCCTGATGCTCAGTCTTTTCACAGCATTTCCTGACCCACTCACACCCCTAGGCATGATGGGACAAAAACAGTGGGTCACTGAGTTCAACCAGGCAACAGCCTGGTGAGAGACACAGAATGTGTCACAGAGACGCGTCCGAGCTTCTGCTCCTCTGGCTCCTTCATCATCTGTTCCCTCCCCTCCTGTTCTCCAGCCACTTTCGGGGCACCCTTTACACCATCCTCATCCCCATCCTCATGTTCCCCAACTTCTACTTCCTGTGCCTCCCTGTTGTTGTTTTTTTCCTTCCATCATTCCTCAATTCACCTGCTGCTGGGCCAAGACCCAATAGCAATGCCCAGCGGCATGAATTTGCCCTGGGGCAAGATGCTAAACAGAACAGAAGACTCTAGACAGGTTCTTTGGAGGTTGTGGAGTTCTTCTAGTCCTCTTGAGCCAGTCTGCAATCCTTCAATTCCCAACCAGATGAGACATAAGCCCCTGCAGAGTCCCTGAGCCAGACTAACTAGAAACTATCTTCCACCTCAGTGGCTTAACTTCTAGAAAACAAAGCTACCCCCACCCTTGCTTCACCCTCTCACCCCTCTCAGTGCCTGCCTGGGGAGGTGGGCATCATGCCATGGGCTTCACCATACTTCTTCCACCATCCCTCAGATCCCCTTCTGTCCCCATTTTATTATTTTATGGGAGTCATACTGGTTGTGGTCAGGGGTTATTCTTAGCACAGAGCGCAGGGCTATTTGTATAGTGCTTAAAAGATTATGGGGTGTCAGGGATCAAACCTGAGGCTACTGCATTGCCCAGCATATGCTCAGGCTTTACCTTCCCCCCACCCCTCACTCTTTTGGGGGGAGGTCACATCCGGCAGTGCTCAGGAGTTACTCCTGGTTCTACGTTCAGAAATCGTTCCTGGCAGGCTCGGGGGACCATACGGGATCCTGGGATTCGAACCACCCACCTTCTGCATGCAAGGCAAATGCCTTACCAACATGCTATCTCTCCAACCCCTACCCCTCACTTTTTTTTTTCAATTTTTGTTTTGCCTTTTTTGGAGGCCATAGCTGGGTGCTCAGTACTTATTCCTGACTCTACATTTAGGCCTCACTCCTGGAGGTGTTTGGGGGACTGTATGGTGTGCTGGGGATTAAAACCAGGTCAGGTACATGTAAGGCGAGCTCCCTATCATCGTGCTACTGCTCTGGCTCAAGTCTCCATTTTGTAAGTGAAGAAAAGGAAGTTTAGAGGTATAGTGGGTAAGAAATTTGTCTGATTTGTGTCAGACCAAAGTTCAATCCTGGCAGAAGTAAGCTCTTAGCACAAAGCCAGAGTAAGTCCTGAGTGCTACGAGGTGTGACTCAAAACCCATAAAAAAGAGCAAAGGAAAGGTGGTTTCAGGGACAGAATGATAGTATAGCACAGTGGCTAAGGCATTTGTCTTGCCTACAACAAATCTATTTTCAATCCCTGACACCCCACATGATCTCCCATATGAAAGAATGATCCTTGAACATAGAGCCAGGAGTAAACCCTAAACAATGCCAGGGAAAAGAAGGTAAGAAGGGAGGGAGTGGGAGGGAGGGAGGAAATTGAGAAGGAAGGAAGGAAGGGAAAGAAAAAAAGAAAAAAAGAAAGGGGCTGGAGAGATAGCATGGAGGTAGGGTGTTTGCCTTGCATGCAGAAGGATTGTGGTTCAAATCCCGGCATCCCATATGGTCCCCTATGCCAGTCAGGGGTAATTTCTGAGCATAGAGCCAGGAGTGACCCCTGAGCGTTGCTGGGTGTGACCCAAACAAACAAAAAAGAAAAAAAGAAAAAAAAAGGGGGTTTAGGAGTCTGAACCAAATTACATGCTCAGAGGGGACATTGCAAATCCATTGAGTAGGAAAGTCGAGGTCTGTGGGTCCCCTCACTGACCCAGGCTCTAAGGATGTCCCCATCCCAGTACCAGGAGGAGATCCGGCCCGTGAAGCATGTGCTCTTCTCTGCCTGGCCCGACCACCAGACCCCAGAGTCTGCGGGACCCCTGCTGCGCCTGGTGGCAGAAGTAGATGAGGGTCCAGAGACAGCTGGCCCCAGGGGGCCCATCGTGGTCCACTGCAGGTATGAGTACCAGGCCCTCCCACATCTAACCCATGTGGCTCCAGGATGAGCGCCAGGCCTTCAATGGAGCCATGAATTTCTCTTCACAGGTTCTGCTTCCACACTGTCCCCTGCCCTATCCCACACACACACCAGAAAGGTCAGAGAGGTCAAGGACCCTTGGTGGACTAGGAGAGGAGAGGGGGAGAGACACAGTAGCCCCTACTGAAAAGGTTGTTAGTCTTTTTTTTTAATATATAAAATTTTTATTTAAGTACCATGATTACAAGCATGATTGTAGTTAGGTTTCAGTCATAAACAGAGAACACCCCCCTTCACCAGTGCAACATTCCTATCCCATGTCAGCTGAAGCTCCAAAGAGGAATGAAAGAGGGAAGGACAGGGCACTGTGCAAATGCTCTGGTAGTAATTAAAGATGGATGCGGACTGGTGATGGAGTCAGGGCAGGGGAAGAGTGAAGTATGGAAGGCCTAATGCTGAAGGGCCCTGGTGGGCTTTGCTGTGCCTAAAGGATACTTTGGTTACAGAGTTGAGCCATGCTGGTGTAAGCGACAAGCTGAAAACAGGAAAGCACCTCCTAGAAAGGGGGAACCCACCCCAGCAGGAAGTACTGACGGGGCTCGTGACCACCTCCTGGTAGCATGGGGGCAAAATGCTGGCCCAGAGTGGTTCCTTCCAAGATCAGCCTGCAGCCAAGGGCAGGAGCCAATAGAGAAGAGAGGGAGTGAGGCATAGAAGCATGGGCATCTCCACTCTTGGGAGGATGTCCCAAGAAGAGCCGGCTCCGCAGCAACAAGTCCACAAGGGCCACTGTCCTGGGAATGTGCTCAGGAGTCAGCATGGAGGTTTGGGCGAGTAGAACCCCTGTCCCAGCTCATCTGCACCCCACAGAGGCAAGACGCATCTCTATTTCTCCCCAAGACCAGAGTGTCCCAGGTCACTGCTCACAAGTATCAAGGTCACCCACACACAGGGTCCCACAGCCCAGGGTCAGTGTCCCCCATTCACTGGTCCCATGAACCACACTCTCATGACCTGATGCCCCACTTTCTCTGGTATTCTCCACTCTCCCTGAACTCCCTCACTCTCCCTAGAGCCCCACTCTCCCAGGTGACCCTGACCATTTCTTCTCTAGTGCAGGGATTGGTCGGACTGGCTGCTTCATTGCCACCCACATTGGCTGCCAGCAACTGAAGGCCCGAGGGGAA
Organism: Crocidura indochinensis; assembly: GCA_004027635.1. Lineage (NCBI taxonomy): Eukaryota > Metazoa > Chordata > Mammalia > Eulipotyphla > Soricidae > Crocidura > Crocidura indochinensis. The sequence goes on along the minus strand of PVKC010040805.1, from coordinate 3,394 downwards.
GTGGACATTCTGGGCATTGTGTGCCAACTGCGGCTGGACAGGTGGGTGACTGACTGTAAGCAGGGCTGACTGCATTAGGGGTGTGGGTGCCTCTGAACCTCAGAGCTCATACCAGTATGCTAGGAGAAAGAAAGGGTCCCTGTGCTCAAAGCTGCCAGCTATGAAACTAAGCCCAGGGAGTGGTCAAGAACCAACCTGGGGGCCGGAGAGATAGCATGGAGGTAGTGAGTTTGCCTTGCATGCAGAAGGACAGTGGTTCGAATCCTGGCATCCCATATGGTCCCCCAAGCCTGCCAGGAGCGATTTCTGAGCCTAGAGCCAGTGCTGCTTGGTGTGACCCAAAAACAAAAACAAAAACAAAACAAAACAAAAAAGAACCTGGCCCTGCCCGACACTTCCTTGGCCAGGATAAGAGCATCAGTATAAGACCCCATAGACAGTGCTGTGAGATATCACTGCCTCCCAGTCTAAAATTTTGGTGGGGGCTCCTCCTCCACCCTGGACTCCAGCATCCAGGCCTTCAGCTTGGGAGCTAGAATGAAAACTGCCCTTCTGTGGACTAACTCTGAGCTGCCCATTTTGATTTGATCTTTTTCCAAATTCCCTCTGCAGGGATGGGTGAGGGAATAAGGTACACTTGGCTCTAGAAACTTGACATCCACTCACACGGGACAGAATCTGAGGGCTGGAGAGAGCACCGTGGGTGGCGCACTTGCCTTGCCTGCAGCTGACTCAGTCCCTGGCACCCAAGATGGCCCTCTGAGCACCACCAGGAGTGATCCCTGAGCACAGAGTCAGGAGTCAGCCTTGGGCACCACCAGGTGTGGCCCCAAAACAAAAGAGCTTGATGTGTTTGGGGACTGGGAATGAGCGGATGTCGCTGGTATCTTGCGCACCTGCTGTGGTCCTGGTACATTAAAAAAGAAAATAATGTGTTTTCCAAGAAAAGCTATCACAGTGAGGGAGCGCATATAAACATGCTCTTGCCCATAAGATTCTTCCAAAAAAATGAAAGTTTTGATTGATATATTTTTGGGGATCACACCGGGTGGTGTTCAGAGGACTGTCCAATTGCTGATGATTGAACCTGGACTCCTTGAAAGCTTGTTTTGTTTTGTTATAGTTTTTGTGCCACACACAGCAGTGCCATGGCTTATTTCTGGTGTTGCCCTTTGGGATCACTTCTAAAGGGGATGAGAGGGCCCTATGGGATGTGGTGATCAAAGTCCAGGTTCACTGTGTGCTCTTCTCACTGTCCTACCAGCTCTTTCGAGTTCTTTCCTTGGCCCCTGATTTACCATTTTTTGTTTTTGAAATTATTGGAAAAAATAACCTCCTCCCACAAGCTCTAAAAATCCCCTAAAAAAAACCCTGAGCACCTCTGGCTATAGTCCCCTAAACCAAATAAAACCATAAATAATTATTGGAGGGCCCGGAGAGATAGCACAGTGGCATTTGCCTTGCAAGCAACCGATCCAGGACCAAAGGTGGTTGGTTCGAATCCTAGTGTCCCATATGGTCCCCCGTGCCTACCAGGAGCTATTTATGAGCAGACAGCCAGGAATAACCCCTGAGCACTGCCAGGTGTAGCCCAAAAACAAAAACAAAACAAAAAAAATTGGAGAGAGGAGACTGGAATTCCAGAGTATTCCAGACCTGGTCTGAGAAGTCAGGAGCCTGGTTCTGCCACGGGAGCTGATAGGCCTATGAGTATATTCAGCAAATACATATGCATGCTCCATGTTTCTTCTGCAGGGGGGGCATGATCCAGACCTCGGAGCAATACCAGTTCCTGCACCAGACCTTAGCCCTATACTCAGCTCAGCTGCCGGCAGCACCAGAGCCCAGCTCCTGAACCTTGGCCCCTGCCCTCCCAGTAGCCAAGGCACCAATGTCCCCCCCACATATCTGGGGAAGCAAGATGGGTATGGGAAAGTGGGCCTGGTGATCTTGGGGTACTCCTGGGGTCCTTGCTGTGTCTGCATGGACAGGGCCAAAGTCTGGGTCATACCAGTGACCCCAAACAGACAAAGTGGGCCGTATCAAAGGGCTGGAGCTAAGGCAGGAGCCCTGTGTGGGAGAAAACCTATGTCCAAACCTTCCCAAAACTTCCCCAAGAACTTCTCCCACCATCTGGGACTCCAGGGTAAAGACAGTGCTGCCATGAGTGGGAAGTGGGGGACAAGGGCAATGCCACAAAGGGGCCAGTTGTTACCCTATTCTGGGGTGCCAAGAGGTAGTGCTCCCAGCTGCCTTCCCCCAAAAAGGCTGCCCCTGATCTGCTCAACTTGTCACCATTACAATGTTGCTTCCTCACCCACCCCCTCTGTGTGCTGGATACCCACAAAAACAACAGACCATACTAAGTGCCCTAAGGGCCGGCTAGGCCAGAAAGCTGAAATCTCCAGAAGAGGCAAATGGGGGACCCTTCCAAAACCCAGAGATCAGCCACTGCCTCCATAAGCCCCCTACCCTGCTTAGAAGACACCTCAGGAAAAAAAAAAAGAAAAGAAAAAATAACAAAGAAGACACCTCAGGAAGAGACTCAAAGGGTGCTCAGGAACCCCACAATAAAGCTCCGCCCAGCATTCCTACCACAGCATCTGCAATCTGACTTCCAAGGTCTTTCTGCCAATAATCCAGATTCAAAGATTCCATGCAGACGTCGGGGCTCAGGATGAGCCCCCTCACAGTCCACTCCAGACAACTAACAACCTCCATCCAGCTTGGTCTCAGCACAAACCTGCAGGACTGAATGTACTTGATGCAGCACTGGATCCTTCAAGCCAAGGTGCCTGCCTAGAAGGTGAAGGGCCCATTGCCCAGGCAGCCCCAGGACCTGGGACAGGTAGGTCCTCTTCACTCATGACTGTGCCTCTATAGACTGTTCTTCATGCTTCTGCTTGACCTGACAGGGCATCCTCCACCCTGATGACCCGTTCCTGGGCTCCCTGCACCCCACCATGCCATGAGAGGCATCTAATATATGTGCCTAGGAGGCTGAACTCACAGACTCTCCAGTGCCCATCTGTGTCCTGAGCTCAAGCCAGGCCAGCAGTGCACCCCGCTCCTGCTGGCTCAGAACCTGGAGAGATAGCTCAGGCCTGGGGAAGGAAGACAGGGTGGCAATAAAGAGCCTGTGTGTGATGGATCCTTGCCTTCTTGCTGACTTTTTTTTTTTTTCAGGCCTCTGGGGCCAGTGACTTGTGTCTAGAAAGAACACACAGAAGGGGTGTGGGTCTAAATGCCTGTGGCTGCCAGAAACCCCTGGACCAGCTGGTACATGGGCAAGAGGCAGGTCCTAGGGCAGGAGAGGTCAGAGATCAGAAAAAGCAAAGATGGGGGTCCTGGACATGGTCAAGCTGTGCTAGGAGTGTCCCTAAATATAAAGCCG
>PVKC010040804.1:0-12250 GCA_004027635.1 Crocidura indochinensis | reverse complement strand
CACCATTTCTTTCTTGCAGGTAGGAAAGAAGAATTAATGCTATGCAAACCACACTGTCAGATTTCCAGATATCCCCGGAATTAATTCTCTATCCTCTGCTCTTTGGACCAGATAGATGGTAGATCCTGAATTGTCAGCAAACATCAAGTTAGAGAAAAAGATGTTAATGAGAGGGATTTAGTATATGCAAGTGATTTGGAGTAGGGAGCAGTTACTTTGCATATAGGTCTTTGACCCAAGGACCTTGTATTTTGTCATAATCTGAGAACCATCTAAAGAAATACATTAGTTCTCTCAATTACCCTTAAGAAAAGTTTTCATCTCAAGCTATTGAATGTATAGTGATTTTCTGCTCAGGTTTTGTATATAATATCTATTCTGGAGAAACAAGAAAAATGCCTTTTGATATATTAGAAGGCCTCATTAATGACTGAGATGGAATTCTGATATGATCCATTCATTATAGATGAACAAGGAAAATTATACTTGTCTTTTATAAATAGTCACAAAAATCCCCAGGTTGTTCTCTAGAGTATGCAGAGTTCCTTTTAATTAGGAAGGAGTGCAGACCTCACTTTTCAAATTCAACTCATTAGGAAGATAGAAAAACAAATCATTTAGTAGGATTGCAGGAATGCCATTTTTTGACAGCTAAAATAGACTGAATTTTAAAAATTAAATATTAGTAATATCAATGGCACAAATTAGCATAAACTAAGTCAAACCTATTTCTCCATTGTAGAAATTCCAGTTATATTGTAGAGGGAGAGTGTCCTCAGAAGGATCTTCAATTGTTTGATAAACTGATGAACCAAAAGCTAGATTACTTGAAAAAGAATTACTTCCATGAAGATATAAAGTTTTTTTAATCAAACTCTTTGACACTTCACTCTAATAACATATATAGCTACTGTCAGAAAAGTATTAATGCATTTTCTGATATTAGTATTGAATCCACGTATTTAGAATTCCTTTTGTACCTCTGCCAAGATGCGAGATATATCAAAGATGAAGATGGTCATCACCTACCTAGTTTTTGTTTTGTTTTGTTTTGTTTTTTTGGGTCACACCCGGCAGTGCTCAGGTGCTATTCCTGGCTCAGAAATTGCCCCCTGTGGACTCGGGGAACCATATAGGATGCCAGGATTCGAACCACAGTCCTTCTGCATGCAAGGCAAATGCCCTACCTCCATGCCATCTCTCTGGTCCAAATTTCCTAGTTTTGTAAAATAAATATAATGACTCAAAAAATATGCTGGGCTAGATGTCATATTGATGGAAATCAACAATGAGTTGCAATTTCTTAAATATATGTATCCAATAGTAGTTACCCCAGTTAGCAGTGGTTATTAAATGTCTAAATAAATTTTAATAAAAATAAAAAACTATTTAATAAAATTACTTAGAATTAAAAAAGATTTTAATTAAATTTATCATTATAAATGAGTGCCTGTGTTTTTATAAGATATAAGCATATGTAAATTTTCTTTATGTATATGAATTATTCAGCTAAACATATTGGTATAACTCTAGGTTTATTTCCTTTTTTACTTTTTTATATTTTCCCATAAGAAATGTAACTTATTCAGAAGGAATATTAGTGTATACTTAAGGAACAAATAATAACAATAAAGAATAATTCATGTCTTGTTATGAAAGAATGGCGAATTTTAGGATGGTAGCCTTGATATTGGTTTTAGTTTGCATCAAATAATAAAAACTGTGTTCTAATGAGCTGACATTTCCATCAACCTGAAGAGGTTCTGTAATTAAGCATCTAAAAACAGTGGTGCAGTTATAGTTATTTTTAATTGCTTTATCCATAATGAGGAAGCATTTGGATTAACTAGCTATATTTGTGATGGGTGAGGGAACATCTTGATAAAAATAATGTTCTTGAAGAGATGTTTCTCTCATAATAAGGTACATGTTGAACAAATGTTATTTTTTTAAGAAATATGGTTTGCTCACTTCAATGCTCTATCAAATAATCCAAAAATAGAAATTTCTCAAACTTTTCCACAATATGGGTAAAACTCTGAAAACAATTAGATAGCTATATCCTAGAGAGAAATCAATGGACAGTTATCAAACATTTTGGGTAAAATATAATACACAATGTTATCCATTTTCAGCAACTTTGTGTGCAACTGTTATGTTCAAAGACAGTATTCATAAAAAACATTATTTGTACTAAGCATACAGAAATTTCTAAAGTTAGATATATATATTTTTTATCAATTGTTCCTGAGAGTCCCTGAGTTTCTATCTTAGTAACAAATCAACTGAACTTCTTCTGACCTCTTCGTTGATCATTGTGTCTTCTTTGAACAATTATATTTCTGTATCTTCTAGAATGCCTACTTGAACACAAGGGGATAACCTCAACACTAAAACAACCAATAGTTCAGATGCTAAGGTGGTAAATTTTGCACATATATCTTTCTAAATGTTGTCACTTGATGTTCAAAGTGGTACTCCTGTGCATAAAGCTCCATTTTTGTATTAGTACTGTAATAGGTTTCTTCTGAAAAAGAGAACCAATATGAGTATGTCTGTCCATTGATAAGCAAATATGCACTAATATATGTAAATCATATTATAATAAATTGATTTATATGATTTGGAGAATTGTGAATGCTGCAGGTACATATGTAAGGTAAGAATTGAAGTGGTAGCTTCCATAGGGGAATCTACTTTACACTCTGCTAACCTAGTCACCTAGAAAGTGCCTGAAAGAAGGGTAGAATTGTTACTGTCAGCTACAAATACCCACGCAGTGCATATCTTGCATCTTGGTGCTCCAAGCAGCAGTTCAAACTGCCCCTGAGAATCATTTGATCTGCCTGGGAGTTTATCTCCTCTAAAGGACTTCTCAAGGACACATTTGTTCAGGCTGGAATAAAAGATTTATTTTTGCTGATAAAGAAAGCAATCCCCACCTCTTCAGCCTCTTTTATTTCCTAGTCTGTCACCCTCACAGAAAAAGAAAAAAAAAGAAAAGAGATAAATAGTTAAGTAAGATGTTTATTTATTAAATATGAGCATAGAGATTAAATATTCTCAAGAGAGTACAGGCTCCCCCCCATATATAATAAAGTACTAATTAACTTTGGAATTAGGTTTTATATGAATGTATCTCATACTTGGCTTGGTTTGGAATATTTTGCAGACATAAGAGACATACACAAAATATTTGCATCACCTTTGTCATAGTAGCCTCTCCTTCCTGGGGGTCCAGCAAGGCTATAGTTAATAAAAGTCTGCATCTTAAAGGTTTTCTAGGATCCACAGGTGGATTCTGTATTTTAAAAGTCTTAATATCTTTGGGGTTGTTACTGTTTGGAGATTCAGATTTTTTTCCTAATAAATGACCACCTACTGCTATCTCTCTTCCTGCAATACATAGTCCTAGGTTACCATCTAAGCTCAGAGACATTTGAGAGAACATGTGAAATTTCCTGTCTATGTCTGAAGGAAGGAGAAAATATATACCTGTATGAAAATCTGACATAGTTAATTCCCTTTTGCTCAGCCATTTCTGTTCAGATTTTCAAAGGGTATGATGAAGAGCAGAGACTTTTGAGAAGACTGCTTTAGTCACCTTCAAACACGTCGAACACTACTCTAATGAGAAATTACTTCACAGAGTCAATTTAAATCATGTTTAACAAAATTTTTAGGTAGCTCATGGTCTAGTCATTGACACATAAAGCCATGTCCCTGTCCTAAATTGATTTTATGCTTCTTTACTCTTTTGTTCTTTTTGGGGGGTATGGGGAAGGGTTATACCTGACAAAATTACTTCTGACTCATGGATCACTCCTGGCAGTGTTTGAGAAACCAGGTGGATTGTTGGATTTGAATCTGACTCAGCTGTGTGCAAGGCAAGAACAACCAGCTGTGTTTTCTTCAGTCCCCTGAGCTTCTTATATTTTACTACCAACATTTCTTGAATATCAATCTTCCACAACTCCATATGAAAATAAAACTTCCTTTTTCTGGACAAAAAGAAATTCTCATATAATTTTTGGAAACTAGGCTAATGATTGATATTAGACAAGGACAACAATTCTTAACTCAAAATCTAAAGATAATGAGAGCTTTATTATTAAATTACTATTAGTCATCATCTTATTATGGGGGATCAGTTTGGAATCATTTCCAACAGTACTCAGGGCACCTACCAAATGAGGTGGAGGGATCAATTACCACTGCATAGAAAACAAGTATCTTAACCCTTTACTATCTGACCCTAGATCATTACAATTTATTCCTCAGATGTCCCTTTCCCTAAAAAAAAGTCTATCACTAGGGCGTTTTTGTAGTTTGTATATAAAATTAATATAACCTAAAGATACAGTATAGGATTTTATTGTTCATATTGGACCCAACTGGTCTAAAGCTTAAATTTATTCACTTTTTATCCTCCATAAAAGCTACTTTTTGTACCTATGCAGACAAATTAAATAGCAAGTAACATAACTTAGCTTATCATTGTAGGAAATAGTAAACGGTAGCAAAAACAAAAACCTTAAAGATATAGATGAGCTACAAAGAGATTGAAGAATTGGGGTGAAGCATCAGGAGTTTAAATACATCATATTACTATAATCTTTATGATTAAATATATTTCAATTTATAGATTTTGTAAAACTTTCTAAGTTAAAAGAATATGTAATCAAATAATTGTGGTAAATATATAAATGTAAAATATATAATAATGCTTTTATTAATTATTAAAAATAAATGAAGACAAAGTCCATGTTCATTTTAAATAAAAAATGCACTTGATTTCAAATATTACTAAACAGAACTAAATTTTTTGTAAATACTATTTCCATTATTGTGATATGTGTGTTTAAGGAATAAATACTAGCTAATGATAAATGTGCTAATCTAATATTATTATTTATATAATAATTGTTTAGAAAATCAGAAAAGTAAAATATATATATTTCATTTATAAATGTTATGTTTTTATTATAAACTTAATTTTCTCAAATATATAAAATTATTAATTTCCATATTAACAAAATTTAGGCATATAAAGGAAAAGATGTACTTTAAGGAATATAGATTAGAGAATTAATTTATTTATTAACAGGCAAATTGACAAATGGAATCGATTCTTGTCAATCTAATCAATATCTCTGTTTTTGTTTGTTTGTTTGTTTTTTGGGCCACACCTGTTGACGCTCAGGAGTTACTCCTGACTATGAGATCAGAAATCGCTCTGGCTTGGGGACCATATGGGACACTGGGGATCGAATCGTAGTCCGTCCTAGGCTAGTGCTGGCAAGGCAGACGTCTTACATCTAGTGCCACCTCTCTGTCTAATCGATATCTCTGAAAAAAAAAACTCATGATAATGGAGCTGGAGTGATAGCATAGTGGTATGGCATTTGCCTGTCACCTGACAGACCTGGTTCCGATCCCCAGTATTCCATATGGTCCCCTGAGTCTGCCTGGAGTAATTTCTAAGTGCAGAACTAGGAGTAACCACTGAATACTGCTGGTGTAGACCAAAGCCTTAAAAAATGCATACTGGGAACAAGCGTGGAGGGAGGACATCACCCTTGATTTATTATCACTACTATGAACCATGAATATTACTGTGAAATAGTTCACTTTGGACACAATAAAAGTCAATTTAAAAAAGTAAAATAAAATAAGATTATTGTGTTGTTATGAAGAGAATAAGATGGTATTGAATTAATGGACTAAAGTTTTCAACAAATTTTAGGAATATAGAAAATTTGCAGAAGATATTTAAAAAGATAAAATGAAGGAAGAATATTAACTTAAATTTTGAAAGACTGCAGAGGAAGTGAGAAAAAGTTTTTAAAATAGAATTAGATTTAGATTAAACATGTGTGGATGCACAAATCACTTATAGTCACAAACATGTGTTCAAGCACACAATCACTGCACACATACACTTTGAATAAATATTAGGGGATGAAGATATATTAAGGAATTTTCCTTTAACCCAGCTCACTTGGGTTCAATCACCATATCTTATCCCCCAGGAGCACCAGGAGTGACCCCACATACTAAGCTAGGGATACATCATCATGTATGGCTTAAAAATAAATAAACGAAATAGAATACAATTTGTTCAAGATTATAGCTTATTCATTAAACCAACGTTTGCTATTGAAATGTTCAGTATAGTCTTTTTGGTTGTTATTTACAAAATTGATATTTCCTCTGTTTTGACTCTAATATGTGGAATTTAACAATATATATATATATATATATGTGAAATAAAACACATTTTCCAAAAAGTTTTTCTAAATTTTCATACATTTAAAATAATTTTGCTTATTATCATATAAGTTATATACTATAGGTTCTCTAACAGTTTAACTGCTTTAATATTAGAGATTACTCTATTTTCTTTTGACTCTAATACCATAACCTTTGGTCAGTCTAACTTCTATACTTAACCAAAGTATTATGTTTTGTCTGGTCCCTTTATGTGTTCATTTTCCTTTGCATTTTTAAAGAATTAAAGTTAATTGAAATATAAACATGGCCGTTGTAAATAAACTTATTTGTAAATTTTATGCTTACTTAGGATTTTTTCTTTTGTTTAGTTTTTTGACCATATTAGCTATGATCCCATGACTCTGCTCAGAGATCACCTGTGGAAAGAAGGGCTCAGGGCGCAATATGTGGTGACAAAAATTAAACTGCATTGACTGTCAGAAACATAAGTCCCTATACATTGTAGAACACTTTTGCCTATTTTGTTTATTTTTTCAGATAAAGTTTTGCTTTATCCTTTCTAGATTTGTTATTTCTTTAATAATATCTTCCAGATGAAGCAAAAAGGTAGATAATGGATGGTGAAAAATAGTAAGTTCTTAAGAATAATAAAACTCAGATGTATTTTAAAGAAGTTACTCTATCTATACTAAAGCAATTAAAAGCATAAAATCCAGACTCATTCTGTGAATACTGAAACTGACATTGTTAATACTATAACTGTTACTTACACCAATGGAGAGAAAGCCAGTCTCCTCTAAAAAGGATACTGTTCATAATAACAAAATTCTGCCATAAGAACATGAGAACAGATCACCAAAAGTTCAAATTTTTCACCTTGAAAAAAATCCTAGATATAGATTCTTATCTATATTAAAACCTTCATATGGAGCATTTTGTGAGAAAACCCAGAAAGCCAATTCTGTAAAGGCAAGAAGTGCACATTCTGCAAGTTGGATTTTCAACTGCATTTTCACCTGAGATGATTACTCTTGTTTTTTTCCCCTCCAATCTGGAGAAGTGCATGTTACATCTTAAGCACATTAAACTCTCTTTCATTCTTTATTTTCTTCAAGAAATTGTTTTTATTCAAAAGTCTCCTAGAAAACAAGGTGTGAGAAAGAAAAAATTGATAAGCCCGAAAGAACCTTGATACATCTAGACTGCTTTTATCTTTACTTGAAAAGATCGGTTCCCTCCAGTATGAGTTCCTGGGATCCCAGAGGAACCAAATAGCAGGGTTAAATTCTCATACCATATGGATCAAGTGGAACTCACATTACAGTTTTCACACTTCCTGTGCAGGTGGTAGGATATAGTCTATTGACAGACATTCTCAATTCTTATTAAGAATTGACTTATAGTGACTGAGATGGTAGAAAAGTAATCAACTCTTTCTCAAGGATTCTACTCTCCCTTCACTTCATACAATTAACATATAGCACAGAGAAATCAACTATTCTATTTTATAAATTCAGTTTTTCTCAATTATTAACTCTTTTCATTCAAGTATTTTTTGATTTTCTGGTAGTTTTTTATTTTATTTATTTTATTTATTTATTTTTTTTTGGTTTTTGGGTCACACCCGGCAGTGCTCAGGGGTTACTCCTGGCTCCATGCTCAGAAATTGCTCCTGGCAGGCATGGGGGGACCATATGGGGCACCGGGATTCGAACCAATGACCTTTTGCATGAAAGGCAAACGCCTTGCCTCCATGCTATCTCCCGGGCCCCTCTGGTAGTTTTTTAAAGTCTGTTTTCTTCTTTCTTGTTTCACTTTGAAATGTCACTGCTAAATTTTTAACATAAAATAGTTTATTAAGTTTGATGCCTCAAATATAAATTTTGTTTATTTTTATTAAAAGCTTTGTTTTATATCTAATTTTAAATTAGAGACTATATTTTCAGCTACTAAATTTTAGAGATTTTTTGTATCAATACAAAATAAAGTCTGAGTAAATTTTTCATTTCAAAGAATTATTAAAAGGTTTTTTTCTAAAAACTTAAAAAATGGTCCTGTAAAAAGAATTCTTATTTAAAGCTATACTATATAATTAAAAAATTGGGTATAAGTAGAAATAGAGAGCACATCATGGAGGGAAAAGATTATCATAAATTCTGGCTCTCTGCTATGATAGTTATTACGATTGTCTCATTTTATATAAAACATAAATGAAATTTTGATACATAATTTTATTTCTCTTTGATAGAATCTGTTTTACTATTATCTTCCCTTTCAAGTTATAAAATACTATAATCTGATCTAGAATAATTATGCCATTATCTAAGTTTTCTCCAATGCCTTTCTGAACTTTCAGTGTTCTTCCCAGTTGAAAAGCTTTATTTAAAGCATGATAGGCTGTTAAAGAAGAAACCTTATGTTCTTTGTAGTATGCTATAAACATTTTTAGAATTTCTTTTAGGACATGTAATAAACTATTTTTCAGGGGCTCTTGGTTTTTGGGAGTGTCATGTATGTATGACATATGTGAACAAAAATCTACTACAATTTCAGTTTGGATATCTCAAAATATTACAGAACAATTTACATGAGTGCAATAAAATTTGTGTTACTCTTTCTGTATATATGAGTACTATTATTACTGTGTGAGAACAATAAGAAATCAGTTGCTAGGATTGTGGGCTGATTATAATATGGCTCATTTGTAAATACTGCAAGTAAATGTTACCACACTGGGAAAATCACATCAGCCCTTTTTGCCAGTCGAGTCTATAAATATCCCTGCTATTTGAACAATGAGTCTCCTGCATGTATCATCATGGAAGGTTGACAGAAAATCCAGATTGCTATTCAAACTGCATGGAATACAAATGAAGGACTTCCTATCTTGTGCTAGAAAAAAAAAGAAGACTGTGTTACATAATGCATATCAATGAATCAAAAGACTGAAACATAAAACAATTTGATCTAGTTTAGTGCCAAATCAGATTGTAGCAATACAAAATTTAGTGAGACAAGCATGTTTAATTAGAAAATTAATGTCCTGAATTTGAGACTGGAGGCAACAAACAGTATTTGAGAATTCTTGGATTCCATAGCTGATATGTGAATGACCTGGCATTACCTATTTGGATGAATATATGATTTTATGTTTTAATAATTTCTATTTTCTCTGATTTAATTTATTATTTAAATTTATTAATATATAAAATAGGCTAAATTAGTATTATTTTATTTGTAAAAAGAAGCTACAATTAACTAATTTCAATATACAATTATAAACATTAAAATGATGTAATTTTAGGATTTTCTACTCTTTCTAACTTTGCTATTGTAATATTCAATTTAATATCTATATTAGACTTTCAAAAGTACTTAACTAGTGGTGTGTACAAAACTATAAAGAAATGTTTAATTAAAGATTGGTTCAAGTGATTATTCAGGATGATAAATCCCAGGGGCTCCAGTCTAGAAATTGGAGAGCCAGGGGATCAGATTTTTTTTTTAATTTTTTTTTTTGGGGTCACACCCGGCAGTGCTCAGGGGTTACTCCTGGCTCCATGCTCAGAAATTGCTCCTGGCAGGCACGGGGGACCATATGGGGCACCGGGATTCGAACCAATGACCTTTTGCATGAAAGGCAAACGCCTTACCTCCATGCTATCTCCCGGGCCAGATTTTTTTTTTATAAAAATGATGAGAACTAGAAAGTCAGCGGTATCAGTCCTTGTCTGAGTCCAAAAGTCTAAGAATTGAGAATATAATTGTTCAGGGAAATATATTTGTTTTACCATTATATTACATTTTAAGTCATAATGTTCTATCATCCTATCTAGAAAAATTATGTCATTACCTAAATTTTCTCCAATAGAAAGATATCCCAACTTAGGACAGTTTACTACAAAAGATAGTAATTTTAACTTTGGAACAGATTAAAATCTTCTCTTCTTCTGTATATTTGTTCTATTCTGACTTTGGATGGATTGGATTAAGCCACCCACCTTAGATGAAAGTGATAGTGACACCCTTAAACAATATCATTTTAAATATTAATTTCTGTTATAAAAGCTTTTAGATGCATCCAAAATGCTGTTTAGGGGCTGGCGAGGTGGCGCTAGAGTTAATGTGTCTGTCTGCCTTGAAAGCGCTAGCTAAGGAAGGACAGCAGTTCTATCCCCAGGTGTCCCATATGGTTCCCGCAAGCCAAAGGCAATTTCTGAGTGCTTAGCCAGGAGTAACCCCTGAGCATCAAATGGGTGTGACCCGAAAAACCAAAAAAAAAAAAAAAAAAAAAAGGTGTTTAACAGCTATATGTTAACATTGTAACTCACATTAAGACAAATATAATCAACATAACAAATACAAAGATAAGGAAATATTTATTTTTATTACTAATATTCAAATAGTCTTTTTATGCTTTTAAACTTTGCATTTAATTATCTCTTCTATTGCAGTGAAGAACAATGTTGGTGACATATTATTTGGTCTCTTATTTAGTGTTAGAGTAAAAAGTAAATGCTATATGCTGTTTCATCAGTCTTGTTCAATTCTACTTTTTAAATAATCTATTAAGTATTAGAAACATCAATGCACCTTAAATGCTAAATTTTTCTTTTTGGACCCTTATTATATTGAACTCTTTACAAAGTGACTTTTTGAACACCATAAATATATTTTGCTGAATTTTAAATCAGTTTATATATATATATATATCTATATAATACATATTATTTTCATCTGTGTGCTAGATGTGCTTATGCAAGAAGACATAAAATGGTATCTATATTCATGAAACACAAAATAACACATTTAATTTAAAATAATTTATTTATCTTCTTTTTGTTATACCTACCAATTTGGTTAATAAATACATTGCTGAGAGCTGGAGAGATAGTAGAGCACATTGGCCATTTACCTTGTATATTGTCTACTAGGTTTGATCCCTGAACCTTATATAAACCCCCTAACCTGCCATAGTGTTCCTTGACTGCAAAGTCAGAAATAAACCTTGGGTACTACAAGTATTTATTATATTTTAAATAAGGTGCTAGAGTAATATGTGAGTCCAATGCTTCAGATACACAATAATTAACAATTTTCCTTAAATAATGGCAAAATACTTTGTTTTGCTTTTGTTTGACATTTGAGTCATACTGGCAGTATGGGAGTACTTATGGGCCATTTCTGGCTCTGTACTGAAGGATAAAAAGCAATTTTTTAATAAAATGGTGACTATCTTGAAAATGCTGTTAACAAAATCATTAATTTGGCCTGTTTTGTGATAATGAAATAAGCTCAGTTATTTCTTATTTATGTCTCTGTAAAACAAATATAAAAATAAAATTGCTTCCCAAGGCTGGTATAAAGTAATATTAAACCAATTATTTTTAATTTAAGAATATTTTAATATTTTATGTATTCTTTAATTTTTTAATTTAAATGTTTTCATGGTAAAAATAATCAACAACTTCTTACTTTATGAAAGCTATTTTATAACATTATAGCTCAAGCCTGATTATGAATTATGGACTGGGTGTTCTTATTTGTAACTGCTCTGCATCATATGGGTGCATCTTAAAGCTTTACAAATGACCCCTTCAGTGATTGGCTTTTACTTCAACTGCATCTGAACATTTGGCAGTGGTTTATTAGGAAGATGCCTTAAAGGAAATTGTTAAGAGATTTCAAAGTTGCCCAAAAGAAAATAAAACTAGACTTTAAGAGTAAGTAGAATTTTATTACACAAATTTGAGAGAAGTGAGAATTGTTATGATGTTTTAGACAGAAAAAATAAGTATAGATATAGTATAATATGTGTTATAATATTGTATTTTATAATAATATAATATGTATAAGTATATACAATAAATAATATGTATAGATGTGACAATAAAGAGAAGGATGATTAGAATCATGTGTCTTGATGCTTGAGGAACAAAGTTCAAATCTGAATTTGCATTACCATGGGCTGGACATGATCAGCTCTGCATCATTGAAGTAATCAAGAAAAATTCAT
>PVKC010040803.1:0-12258 GCA_004027635.1 Crocidura indochinensis | reverse complement strand
CAAAGCCAGGAGTGAGCCCTGAGTGCAGAGCCAGGAGTGATTCCTCAGTACAGAGCGAGGAGTGATCCCTGAGCACAGAGCTGGAGTGAGCCCGAGCACTGAGGCAGGACTGAGCCCTGAGTGCAATCCAGGAGTGAGCCCAAGCACTGAAACAGGAGAGAGCCCTGAGCACAGAGTCGGAATGAAACCTGTGTGCAGAATGGGGAGTGGGACCCCATGGACTTAGCCACAGGCCTTCTGATTTCTGTTGTCTGTTGGACAGACACATATCACATGCCTGGAAACTGTAGCACATCCCTGGGCTGTTTACACATGAGAAGTGCATGGTTTATTTCCTCCCAAAGAAGAGACCAACTCCTCCCTGCCCACATCATCCCTTTTGAAAATGACACCCCTTAATTGCTAGCACCCCCTTCCACCAAATGCCAAGATTTTTGTTGTTGTGATTGTGTATGTGTGAGAATATTGGGCCATGCTTGGTGGTGTTCAGGACTTACTCCTGGCTCTGCACTCAGGGATCATTCCTGGTGGAATGCAGGGAACCATACTGGCTGCTGGGGATAGAATCTAGGTTAGCCAAGTGCAAGGCAAGCACCTTACCAGCTGTATTATCTCTCCAGGTTAAATATAGTTTTAACATAAATCGGACCTTGCTGGAAGATAAAAGCATGTGTTGTGTGTATACGTGTGTGTGTGTGTGTGTGTGTGTATGTGGGTGTGTGTTAGTCACTCTCCCGTATTCTATCCATCTTGACTACAGAAATCTTGACCCCAACCTGGGGTCTATCATCTCAACATTGTCTTGAAAAGGGACGGTTGCCCAATGATGCCATTTCAGCCTCTCCCATCTTGTGACTCAAGGTCTGTAGTGGTGCTACAAACTCAACTTGGAAGATAAAAATCACTTCCTCTCTCTTCCCTGGCCCCCATGCTAGGCAACTGTTAGTTCTGAGGAGCAGGGGACCCCAGAACCAACAAGATAATGGCTCATTTCAGCCAACAGCCATATGCTGACATTTCCTATTTGTATTAGATTCCACACGTGGAATTCTTCTTTGTGGACCTTATTTGTTCGGATGGATTGCAATGGAAATTGCATTAATTTTCTACACAGTAAAGGTCAGTAATTGAAGCATGAACCAAAAAACTATTGTGTAAAATGCTGTATCCCATATTTAGGAAAGGTCATGCAAAGCAATAATATCTTGTTTTCATTGTGGAAGGTATAAATACTCGCATTAGAGCGCCTTTCTTTTTTTCCAGCCCGACAATCACTTACACGGAAAATCTCAGCATTTATTATCAGCATCAGGAAGAAGGAACCAGAAGGGCATATAATTAAAAAAACAACAACAACTACATTCTGTCTATTGCTATCATAAATTGTACCTCAATGCCTGTATGGGAGAACTTGTGCGTTTTGAACTAGACTGTCAAGACCAGGATTTGAAGGGTCCGTTCATTTTGGGATTATCCATGCTCACAATTGCCCTCAAGTGTTTAGGAGGCAAAAATTCAGCCTCTCATACCAGGGTGGAAATGCAGGGATAGATGTTTTCCTTCAAGAAAATATGAAACATCTAAGACAGTTTTGCTACTCAGTGGGAGGATTTTTTTTAAAGTTGATTTGTGGGCCACACCTGATGGTGCTTAGGTTCTGTGCTCAGAAATGACTCCTGGCAGGCTTGAGGGACCATATGGGATGCCGGGGATCAAATCCGGGTCAGCCACGTGAAAGGCAAATGCCCTTCCCGCTGTGCTATCACTCTGGTCCAGGATGGATGTTTTATAATAAGAAACGTAGAAATATTACAGCTCACAAATTAGGGTGTTTCCATTAAGGATTAAATACAAGATTGTTGTTTTTGTGTATGTGTGGGAATGTTGGGCCATACTTGATGGTGCTCAGGAGTTACTCCTGGCTCTACACTCAGGGATCATTCCTGGTGGGGTGCAGGGGACCATACTGGCTGCTGGGGATAGAACCTAGGTGAGCCACATGCAAAGCAAGCACCTTACCAGCTGTATTATCTCTCCAGGTTAAATATAGTTTTAACATCAGCTCTGGCCTCCATTCTCTAGACTCAGGCTTCGCGGGGCCCCAGGTAGATGCATAAATTGTGCTGTAGTTTACATGATTCCTACATGAATGTCCAGCCTGTAGGGTGTGGACTTAGCTCTTGCTGTATATTCACTTGAAGTTATTTGAATACAATGATTTCAGCCATTAAGTCTCAGTTCCTGGTGTTTTCATGCCTCAGAGAGAAAGGTGATTTATAATATCTTAACCAGGAAGGACCGAAGTCCATGAATGAAGCCTGTTTGCCACCTAATATGAGAGTTGTTTTGTTTATGTGTCTTTGAACCTTATAACAGAGTGACCCCCCCCAACAGTGAAGTTATTTAATTAGTAACTGCTGACCAAGAAGTGGTAGGAAGTTGATATGAGAATGGTATTTTAAGTGCATGAAAAGAGAATATCTTTGACTTGTTAGCCCTCGTTTAATAGCCCTCTAATAACACACACATTTTCAGAGCATATTACCATGTATATTCGAGACATATTGCAGAGAACTTTCTTATGGGTGGTTTTGTGGGAATACAGAAAATTGCCATTCTCATTTTCCTCCTTTTAATTTGATTTAATATGATTTTTAGGGATTTAATTGCGAACTGTTTCTAGTGTGCCATCTTATTTCCAGGCTTTTAATATTAAAATGGATTTCAGCCAATTTCTTAATCATCAGTTTATGCGTGTTTTGAATGGAAAGGGACTGGGAATTGTCTCCATTTCGTCCTGTCTCTGACACATTGATTTGCTTGGATCATCTTTTTAAACGTAAAATCTGCCTGCTTCAAAACGTTTAGGCTCTGCTACCTTTAGAAGGAAGTCAGCATTCTTATCATTTGATATTTTGATGCAATATTCATGCCGTTTCCTCTCAGTCTAATATTTTTATGACTTGTGAACTTGGCTCAGAATTTCTACTGTAATAATTATTCTTGCTTGGTCCGCCAAATATTGTGAAATGTAATATTCAGACTATTCCATTAGCTAATAAGTTTAGCATCCCATTTTAAAAGACTACCACATCTAGATATTTACTTACTCATTGCCTAAAATGACTACGTCATGCTTATACAGAATATATTTGCACTGAAAATATATCCATGTACTCCACCTCCAAATTATTTTTTTATAGTAGATGTTACTCTTATATTGCCTTAAGGAAATCCCTTTCACTGTGGTTTGCTCTAATTTCAATTAGCCAATTGATATTTGTACCAGATCAGTGATAGTATTATTTCCCTTTAACTCAAGGGAATAAAGTAATAATAAATGAAACAAGCTTATATATAGGTTGATTAATTAATTGAACTCCAATTGACATATTAGTTTCAAGTATAGGTTGCAATTATTTAATATTGAAATTTAACCATCAGCTCTGGGTTAAATTGCAAAAAAATTTATTGCAGAAAATAACCACTATAAGTAAGTCTAATTTAATATTCATCATTAGACCTAGTTAGAATTTTTTATCTTATGATGAGAAATTATAAAATCTAATCTCTTGGCAACTCTCAAATATACGATCCGGCATAATTAACTGCATACACACAGCAACTTTTCATGTTCATGACTCTCTAACTGGAAGTTTGTACCATACTAATTTGAAACAAGATCATTCTGGGTATGAAATATGTGAAAAGATTGCTAAAACATATTAACATGTGGAAGTATGATCCATATGCTATTTTTTTATATAATCAGAATATTCAGGCCTCAACCCATAGTATTTGATTTTGTTTTCTCTGACTCCAAATGAGCAAACCAGAAGTTGAGAGGAATTAAATCATGTGAGATTTCTGTGCCAGGTTAGTAGCCAGACTCAATTCTCGCTCTGGGTTGTATTGCTAGGTTGTAATGAGGGAGCATGCCATTCATTTATCGGTCTGTTTTTTCTCTGTGCCATTATTAAGATCATTTAGAAGAGGCATCTCCTCTCTGTTGTGTTGTCTCCTTTGGTCACTTGGACGTATATCACTTAGGTAGGAAGCACTCCCTTCTGGAAAGGCAGAATTGGGTGCCTCTGTCATACTGAGATCACCAATCCCAGATCATGTTCATTACTGCATATGAAGTTACTCTGGGTCGTGCCATCGAAGACCCTGTTGAGACACCATGAAAACCTCATAAAGTGTCTCTCAACAAGACATACACAATAAATGACCAGAGTCCAGTGTGCTCAATTCAGTTGTCCAAAGAATTGAGAGCAATTAAATCACTTGCACGTGCACCATCCTGGGAAGTGGGGGATGAAGAGCCATGATAACTCTGGACTGTTGAAGGGTAGGTGATGTTTCAGTCATGTTAGAATCATGAGAACTCCTAATTGTACCCTCAGCCACTCAAATACTTTTGTCTTCCACTACTCTGACAAAAATCCAAAGGATATGCACCACTGTCAGCCACTATATGGAGCTCCTGGATTTTACCTCCCTCATGGCTATTCTCTGAAACCCTTCGCCTTGCCCTGTTTGGACTCTGCTCCCACATCTCTTTCTGCCCTCCTTTAAGGGCTGTCCATTTTTCAATTGTGTTTCTCTTCCAGTGTCTTCCTCTTGATGTTGTTTTCTTATTCCATTTACTTACCTCACCCTCCTTTTTCTTGATGAGCTGCCTGTTGCACGGCCAAATAAATAAGTTAAAGAGATGTCGGTAAATACCAGTCAGTGTGTGAGCACTTGAGGTAATGAACAGATTGAGCAGTTTAAAACCACTTAGAAGAGATATTGATTCAAAATCAGAATCGTCTGTTCTATGGTCACAGCCCAAAGCAAAAAAAGAGTACTGTGTGCAAAGGAAAAGAGTCTGATTAGAGTGTTGCTGTTTTTCTTCTCATTTTATTAGTCTTCACCATGGCATTTACTCTGTATGTGTGTGTGTGTGTGTGTGTGTGTGTGTGTGTGTGTGTGTGTGTATGTTCATGCATATACAACACTTCCCATGGGAAGACATTCTGAAGACACTTCCCAGTGCATTATAAACAAGAATTCCCAAAGAACTGTTTTGTAATCTCAGGGATCAGACTGATTGATTCTTGCTCTTTGTTGTGACAGATGCCGAGAAGGGTTTTGCTGCTGTTTTTATTCATGCAACATACCACTCACTCAATTTCTCTCTGACATTTATCGTTCTTCAGAATTTCCCATTGCAGGCTTCTGCTATTCTATGGGATGACTGAAACCCAACACATTCCCCATTGAAAAAAATCCCATGTGATTTTTGGCATGTTGGCCCTAGATGGCCAAGATGATCAAGGTGGCCTGACACTAACTGCGTCACCCAGCTCTCTCAGGGACATTCCAATCCCCTTGGACAAATGCCACTCTGTTTGCAAACACAGCATTGGGGGCTATTTCCTGATATGGTCGATTTTCAGGACGCTCTTTTGGTTTTTGCTCAGGAGGTGAGTAAAAGAATGAAAGTGTTTTTACCCTTCATCAAAAAGGATAGGAAATATGTAAAGTAAACCTCTGCTTCTATAATTAATGCTTCTTGTAAATTCATGTTGTGGGCTTGAAGCTCCCATGTTTTCTCTGCTGAAGTTAAGGGGATTATCATGAGCTCGGAAGGAGAAAAGATTCCCATTCTAATATATTTTCATTGTTTTTCTAAAGAAATCACTAGTTGGCTAAATACCGGTCAGTACTTGTTCTTCTAGGAAATTCAAACAACTCCTTTCCTCTGGCTTTTTAAGGACAACTGAACAATGCTGAAATGTTTTGTGTTGTCCATATCAAAGTTGTTTTGTAGGTTATAGAATCAGGGTTGGTTATTATCCCCACCCCAGCTATTACCACTCTTTCTCAGTACGTTACATCAGAACAGAGTCACCTCTTGGCCTTTGAACCTCACCTCTGAAATAGATCCTTGCAACCATCTGTCTAAGACCTGGTGATGCATGCTTGTAATTTGTAGGCTAGATCCTAAAGGGAGGGTCCTTTTCCTGCTGTCTTTGGCTTTCCTCAAGTTTGTAATAAGTTGGAAAATCCATTCTTTCTTGGGGTTCAACCATGGGCATCCGAAGCTCCGTGTGCAGGCCACAGTCACCTTATTCATTTGCTGTAGTCACACCAGCAGCCAACACTCTTTCTTGTACACAATTTCTCCCGCTATCAAATGGGAAAAGTCTGAATGAACAAGTCCCTGTCACTTCCCCTGGATGATTGGGAGGTGGCAGATGTAGTGTTGTGTCTGTGAAGCTGTGTTATCACCACATTCTTTGGTTCAATCTGAAACGTGTAAATAAAGCCAGCAGGACGCAGATCCAACTGCCAGATGGTTCTTGCCAGCGAGGCAGGAGTACAAGACTCGACTTGTCCCCCAAGATCATTTCTTTTGAAACAAAAATGAACCCCAGGAGGCCTCGAACAAGATATTCTTTTGTCTCTTGGAGGGAAGGCACTTCTGTCGAGGGGTATTACATAAGGTTTGACATCTTCTGTCATATTTAGTTCCCTCAACACGTCAACCAGGAAAAAATTAAGAGACCCCTCATTCCCAAATGACAGAACTGGAGCTCAGGAGGGGTGAGGACTAGAGCATGACAAAGCAAAATTGAATTTAATCACCTTTGTCTGACCCTTCAGACTGGAAGTTGCAAGTGTTTCGAGCTGTTGTTAGTCCATGGTAGGACTTTGGTATTGGTGGGGTTACCAAGACTTTTCATCTGCTTTTATCAACCCCAATGATCTCGGCTCTTTTATAATAGAAACAAACAGGTGTATTTTTTCCTCCAAATATTTCCAAAAGACATGATTATGATTTCTATGTGCATGAAAGCTGGACAAAAGGCTGCTAGACAAAAAGAAATGTATATGTCCATTCTGAAATGGTGGTGCATAAACAAATTTTTTCTTTCATACAGTGCATGGAATCCAATGAGAGCTTTTGAGAGTCAATTTTACAACTGATGATATTTCTGATACTCTGGAATGAATAAAAATAGAAAAAAACAATAATTTTTTTGCCAGACATTTTGTTAAATATTCAAAAGACTCAAAGTGACAGCTTATTTGAACTTTTGTCTTAGGGGGGTATAATTGGAGAGGAAAAGGTTTCTGTGACTGAGTATAAAAATATAGAGCCTTTGAAAGTAGGTAGGCTGGAATATGAATGGATTTCAGTACTTGAAAAGCAGAGTTGAGAGTATTCCCTGCATAGCATAGGCTTGGTTTTTCTTTTCTTTTTTTTTTAAGTTTTCAGGATATCTCAGAGTATAAAGAGAATGGTTTCTTCATTTTTATAACAACACCTCAATTTACCATGTTGTTCGTAATGCAGGCATTAAATGTTCTAACACCAAACCCATCACCTATCCCTCCATCACTGTACCCAGTTTTTCACCCACTGTCCCAGCCTGCCCCCTTGCAGTCATAAACAAATTTTGTTGATCTCATTACTGTGGATTATTATTATTATTATTATCGTTATTATTATTGAAGTGGATGTCTCCATGTATTTCTATCTCAATACCATGGCCTTTATACAGTATTCTTTTTCTTTTTCTTTTTCTTTCTTTTGAATGCTCACTGGATATTTTATTTGATGATTCTTTATGTATGGTTGTTCTATGCCACCTTCATTTTCCCCTCTGTTTCTCAAACCAAAAATGAAAACCTCTAGAAGGACTCCACCCATTTCCGGAGTATTTGATCCCTTAGTTTATTTATTTACTTATCTATTTTTATGTATCCATTCTTTTCTTTATCCTCTATTTTTTTCCTTTTCAAACAAATCCATATAACTTGAACTAACTATCCCGCCTCCCAATTAAGGGGGGAAAGAGGGGTAACCAAGACCAAACAGGTGTAAGACCACCAAGTAGTAAGCTAGGCACAGAGGGGACCACTTGCTTTAGCAATCCCGGGGGGGGGGGGGGTAGGAGAGAGAATATGGGAAGTAGGATGGGAACGGAGGTGGAGGGAAGACTTTTTGGTGATGGGAGCTCTCCTGACTTTATGTTAATTTGTACCTAAAATATGATTGTCAACAATATGTAAGCCAATATGTTTAAAATAAAAATTATAAAAAAAAAGATATCAGCATGGAGTCCTTGTCATATGGAAATTCCCTTAGTCTTAGACTTCTTGAAAGCCAAGAGGATAAGATTGTATGCTGACTATTAAAAGACATTGATAAAAAAAATTTACTTCATATTGTTTGTTATAACACAAATGCAAATGGAATTATGAGAACTTAGTTCAATCATTGTTATGTAATCATTGTTATATTTAGAGAGGATTTTAAAAACTGGAGTTATGGTTGGAAGGAGAGACAATTAAAAATATCAATTTAATGACCATTATTATAGATAATATTCAACATGCTTAAAATGTTTAATGCAATACATGGGAAGATGACAGTAAAGCTTACAGCTTTGGAAAGTAATGCTGATGTGATTATAAACAAACAGAACAAAGGAACCAAATAATATGCAAAGACAATAGCATAAATAATCATTCTTCACTGAGCAATTTATTACTCTCCATTTGTATAATTTTATTTATTTGTTTTGCTTTTTAGATACCTAGCTGTGCTCAGGCAAGGCTTAGTTCTGGCTCTTTTCTAGTGGGACTTAGGGGCCTTTTGTGGTGTTGGAGATCCAACGCAAGCCCCTTACCTGCTGTTATATTAGACCCCTTGAATAATTTTTAATATTTCGATAATATAAATATTTTTGTTGCAGTGCATTATAAGTATTTTTAAATTTTTGAAATACTGTATTATGAAAATTTGAAAAAATGAAATGATGTTGCTCTACCAACTCAAACTGAGTTGATAACTATTTAAAATTCATATAAATTTTGATTTCTTTAGCTCTTAAAAGCACATTTTTTTTGTCTTTCCATTATGGGTTCCCACATAGATTGGGACTCTGTAACCTAATCTTGAATTACTGAATACTCAAACATCAAATTTGTGGGGGGAAAAAAAAGCTAAAAGGTTATTTGGGTTACTAACATGCTTCCTTTACAACCAGAACCTTAATCTTTGGGTGTTTTATGGAGGGCAGGGGGTGAGCAATATGCCCGCTGGGCAGATAAAAAGACATATTTACAAAATTGAACCACATGGAAATTTGAGTCATTTTCCAAAGACATTGTTTTGACATAAACTCCCTGCAACTGTTGCTGCTGAACAGAGGAAGCTACTTTTGCCCCTTGGGTCAAATTCCCTGGTGCTTTCAAAATCCTCCTTTATATTTATAAATATGAATACTCGTGTGGCTGAGAGAAGGGCGTGGTTTTCACCAGGGTGCTCAGAAATAGAGGGTGGGAAGCTGAGGGTGGATGAGGTCTCTGGCAGCAGATAGAATTGTTCACCCCAAATGTGTATGTATATATATATATATGAGTGTGTATGTGTGTGTGTATTTGTGTGTGTGTGTGTGTGTGTGAGAGAGAGAGAGAGAGAGAGTAAACGTATCTTGTGAGTTTACCATTGCAAGAGAAAATTGACTTCTCCATCTGTAGTGAAAGGTTGAATAAAATGGTCCAGATGGTAGGAAGTTATTCAGGCCATCTCAGCACCCTTCCCTGAAGAAGGCCAGCAGTGAGACATGCTAACCTTTGCCCTTCTCTTTGGTCACTTTCAGCCCAGGAACTTCATCAGCAAAGGCAGATGGCTGGAGAAGGGATGTTGGTACTATTTCTGCCATCTTGCTCCTTGTACCAGCAGCCCCCTGGGAACTGTGGCTTCTGACTCCCTCCTGTTAATGTGTCCTAGAGTCTGGAGTTGAGCTGACAAAAGATGACAGTAGAAAAATAAAAAATTCCCCCTGCTGCTGTAACAGAAAATTGGTGCAGAAATGGGCTTCAAACTTCAAGTTTTGGCTTAATCATGTCATACTGGAGTAAAATTTGAGATTGGAATGACAAGTTTTTGTTAAGGTCATTTGAAGTTTTGCTTTCTTAGATCTTAGGTGGAGGGATGTCAGTCACTCGCTTAGGTAAGAATTGTCGGGACACCCACTCAATCCCAGTGACAATAGAGTCTATTATGGGTTGTTAACAGGAGAGGATCAGAAAGAGTGTCACGTATTTGCACATCCTGAAATCCTCTTCAACACTTGAGTAATTTTCTGAATTCTTTGTTATCAGCCTCGCCTCCCTGCCTTTTCACGTTTTCCATAAAAACAGGTTGTCTTCAGAGGGAAGAATGGTATTGCACATGAAGAATTGAAAAGGGGCATATATTTGCATTCATTTTCAGAGTGGGACCTCCCAGGTGAAGTGAAGTGCTTTAAACCATGCCTCCCTGTTCCTTAGGAATCCGAGAAGAAAGGGATCATTGAGAGAATCTATATGGTGCAGGATATTGTCTCAACTGTACAGAACATCCTGGAGGAAGTGGCTTCTGTCGGAGAAAGAATTAAAAAGTGAGTTGTGCTTTTGCTTTGTGTTTTTTTTTTCTGCCACACCCGTTTGTGTTTTTTAAAGCAATACTGCCATACACTCAGAGAGAGGGAACTGGGGGGACATGGAGGAGGGACCAGAAAAAGGCAGAATTCCACAAGCAATGGCATCAAGGAGCCCTGGGGCTCAGCATATTCTTTGAGCTCCGAAGTTTTACTTACTTTTGAACTTGAGAACCGACCAGGTTGACCAGATGGCTCAATTTACACCAGCTGTCCCAGTAACTTATGATACTGTATTGTTTTCCCATTGTGGCAAATGTCTTGATTGAGATAATAAACTCTTTTGTTCTATTTAAGGGGGGGCATAATTGAGTGTTCAAGTCTTACTCATGGCTCTGAGCTCAGGGATCACTCCTGGAAATGCTTGGGGGACTTTATGAGATGATGGGGCTAAAACTCAGATTGGCAAATGCCCTGCCCACTATTCTGTCACTCCAACCCTAGTACTTAACTCTTGAGTTATAAAATAAAAGATGATTGATGTTATTCAGAACTATAAAAGAAAGCAAGAGTTGAGGAGATAGTTCAGCAGTTATGCTATATGTCTAGCAGGTGTCCGGCTTGAGTTTGATTTCTATCATCCTTTCCTCACCCCAATCCAGCATGGACATCACTCAGTATGGTACTGAGGACCTTCAGTACCTTTGATATGGGTCTAAATTATTCATAAGGTTAGAGTTTTTCAATTTTTGTCCTGTAGAGAGGTCAACTTATTTTTCTCCCCCTGTCCCGACTGCTATATATCCAAAACCTTGAGGCGCGTTGTTGTTCCTGAAGATTCACTGAAATTTTTCTTTATGGGCCATGATTCATTGGGATTTATTTTTGTCTGATGAGAAAACGGAAAAGATTACTGGTGTTTGCTTCTAAGTTGTATGTATAAAGATTGGACTCAAATTAATGCCAAAACCCAGTGGAAGTTCATCAAGAAGCAAGAGAATCAATACAGGGTACTCAAGACCATTAAAGACAATTAATTCTCTCTTTGTCAAGTACCACAAATCATTAAAATGGGACTTTCTAGAAATATTGCCTACTTTCTTAGTTCTTTATCACACCAAATGCCCCAAATGTCTACTTATTTTTGGTACAGAAAGCATTTACTTTTATCTTAAAAATAGATAAAATAATTACCTTCAAGGTTCTTGAGTGAGTTACTGCATTTTGATTTGTTCTTACTCCTAGTGATCCCAACTATTTTATTCCTTTAGCTTTCACGGAAGTGGATCAGTGATCCCCAAATTTACTTTCATAACTTCTTAAATATTTCAGTGGCAGTGGAAAATGGGGGACTTAAAAATGTGAGACTTTAGTTAGAAAGAGTATTAATTTTTCATTCACTGAGTTTCAGTGATAGAGTTTCAGGTACCAATCAGATCTAAGGATAAGACCATTGGTTCTCAAACTACAACCTGTGGGCAACATATTGCATTTGTTCCCATTTTATTTCTTCACTTCAAAATAAGATATATGCAGTATGCACAGGAATTTGTTCATAGTTTTTGTTTTTACTGTAGTCCGGCCCGCCAATGATTTGAGGAACAGTAAGTTCGCCTCCTGTTTTAAAAGTTTGAGGATTTGGGGCCAGCATGGTGGCGCTAGAGGTCAGATGTCTGCCTTGCCAGTGCTAGCCTAGGACGGACCTCGGTTTGATCCCCCCGCATCCCATATGGTCCCCCAAGCCAGGAGCGGCTTCTGAGTGCATAGCCAGGAGTAATCCCTGAGCATCACTGGGTGTGACCCAAAAACCAAAAAAAAAAAAAAAAAAAAAAAA
>PVKC010040801.1:0-12073 GCA_004027635.1 Crocidura indochinensis | reverse complement strand
TTTTTTTTACAAACAGCCTCGGTTTGGGATAAGCATCCTTTGCTGAGGCATTGAGAAATGTAGTAATATCTATTCATGCTTAGCACACCTATAGTTTCTTCTGAATTGGCCTTCGAGGAATTTCTCGAGGGGGCTCCTCTGAATCCTGAGCATTAGAGATTGAGCTAGGATCCTCAATTTTGAGCTGGGGCATGGATTCTGGAAAGTGGGAACTCCTTTTCAGATCACATCTTAGCTTTGTGACTGCTTAAAATTCAGGTGCAAGGAACCCTTTCTGGGAAGACCTGCCTCATAAATTTATAATAAATATAGATTTGCACTTACAGAGATTATAAATGAGTTTTGAAAAGGTTTATCTTACCTAGTGATAACTTAAATGTGTGTTAAATAAACTTCAAGACTTTAAAAAAAACATAACAAGTATTGTCAGGATGTAAAGGATATCATCTTGCAGCCCTCTAAGCTCTTCTGGTTCTGAGAACTTAAATAAGCATGAGACAGAGTAATGGGGAAGGAAAAGTAAAAGAGGGCTTATTAATAATATATATCACACATAGGAGAGACAAAGAAAAAATGAATTTCTTACCATTTGGCTTAGATATCATCCTTAAATAGCTCGGCTAAGGCTGAGGACATAGGGAAGGAGAAAAGGGAGGTCAGTTAGGCACAGAAGGCACAGGACTGCAATTTTAATTGTGCTTCTCTGTTGTTTACATCACCCCCATGAGATGAATTTAATGGAAATGTTTGCATAAAACTATGTCTTTCAACAGTGACTATGAAGAGCTGAGAGAAAAAATGTCTCATGCTTCCAGCAGGGGGAAATGACAAAGCATTATTTTAAATAAGGCAAAACTTTTGTTCTTAACAAAGATGTCATTAAAGGGAAAAAAGTGTTTTTTTTTTTATTTTTATTTTTTACTAAAACAGAACCTTCTCAGATTTAATTAGAGACTAACTTTTACTGGAGAAAGAAATTCAGTTTAAGCAATCATTCTGCAGTAGGGTCTGGAGTTGAAGGACAAGAATACACAATTGGAATAATGCTAAATAAAACTTTAATCATTCTATAAACAGCTCCAAACAGGCTGGCCAGGGTCATCTCTCAAATGACCCTACAGCCAAGGACACAGCCAGTTTATAAAGGGAGGGAATGATGAGAGTTTATCTTCTGATGATCTTTAAAGTGATTGGCTGTTGTATAAGATATCTCTGGAGGTGTTAATGGCAATTTAGACTTGAGAAAGAGAAGCCTAAGAGGTTTACAGCATGTGTTCCTTTACAAAATGGAGTCCTTCCTTGTTCATAACCCAGGGCTGGTCCACAGTGTCCCAGTAAAGGAGAAAAGGGGTAGAGTTGCAATGGTCATTTACACAAATACTACTGTACACTGAGAGATTTACAATAAAATTCAGAAACAAAATAAACGATTCCTCTAAATCCATTACTACTACATTGCTGAAGATTTATCTTATGTTGGGCAGGAAGAGTAGAATGTGTGAGGCATTTGTCTTGCAAAAGGTCCACTCGAGTTCTATGAGCCTTTCAGAAGTAATCCCTGAATATAAAGCCAGTAATAACCGCTGAACAAAGCTAGATCACCCCCTCCTAAATAAAAGTGATGCGGGGCCGGGCGGTGGCGCTGGAGGTAAGGTGCCTGCCTTGCCTGCCCTAACCTAGGATGGACTGTGGTTCGATCCCCCAGTTCCCCATATGGTCCCCTGTGCCTGCCAGGAGCGACTTCTGAGCGAATAGCCAGGAGTAACCCTTGAGCGTCACCAGGTGTGGCCCAAAAACCAAAAAAAAATAATAATAAATAAAATAAATAAATAAATAAATAAATAAATAAATAAATAAAAGTGATGCAATGCAATTTCTTTTTATACATGCCTATTTCACACTCAAATATATTAAAAGAAAAATAAAATCTAAAAGCACAGAAGAAACTTTAGAAATAACAAAATGACTATACCTGGAATACTGGAAATATGAAAGAAGAAATTTAGAAAGAAGTCTGATTCATTGCTTAAGACTCAAGTACAAAAAGTAGAAACTTAAGATTACATCAAATTAGAAAGTTCTGTACCACTGAATAGATGGTGCCAAGAGTAACAAGATACTCCACAAATTCAGATAAAATATTTGCCCAACAATCACGTGAAAATCATTAATATCTACCCACGGCATATAAAACATTTGTGAATCTTAATTTACCCCGTCAACAAATGGTGAGACTAGAATAACAGAAAATTTCATAAGGAAGATATATATTTATTTATAATAAATAACAAAAGTAAATATCTAAAAATTAAGATTTATACATTTATCAAAACTACTAAAACAAAATATAACAAAAGCCTATCTGAGTTGAAGTAGATATAAATGAAGTGAATTCTCATCCAATATTATTGGACTGCCATTGTTTCAATCATTTTGAAAACTATATGGGCACACACACACAAAAAAATATTTGAGCATTCATAGTATCCAGAAATCCCATGTCTTGGCATCTACTTCAATATACCAAAAACTCTTTCAGAAAGATAAGTGCACTTTTATGTTCATTACAGCAATAATAATAATATTCAAAATCTTGAAAGAATCCAAGAGTCCCTGAACAGATGACTGGATAAACACTCAATGGAACATAAGTACAATGAAATACTAGTACCCTATAAGAAAAGATGAAACCATTGCAGTTTGACTCTATATGATTGGAACAGTATATCAATGAAGTCAACCTGAAAGAAGAAAGATAAAATGGCCGCTTTCATATGTGGGATATAAATCAGCATAGTAGGTAAATAGCAAATGATTTAAGGAATCAGAATCTGTAAACCTGTCAACAAAACTAAGCTGATGATGGTGAAAAGAGGGAAAACCCGAAAGACAATAGTGGAAGCAAATTGGACTTCTTAATTGAGGTGTGGTATTAGAATTCTATATGCATGAACAATTTTATTGACAGCATTATACATAATGCTACATGAATTAGTAATACATACGTTTTTAATTAAAACAAAAATGTAGAATATGTTCTGTTATCTTATTCTTCTGATTTAAATAACAGCAGTTTGGTTCCTTAACTTAAAACTTTTGCTTACATTGTTAAATTTTAATCTTCCTCTGAGGACAATTGCCCAAAAGAGGCACTCTTGACCCCTTTTATACATTCTTGACCACTTTAATACATTCATTAGAAAAATCTGTCCCTTCTAAAAGTAAAGTATAATATTTCCTCTCTGTTTTCTTTGTGACTGTGAAGATAAGATAGCTCTCCAAGGTGTGAACCCGCTATTTTGCTGTTAAATAAAACTTGTTTGCCCATTAATATAGAAAAAATTGATTGATTCCTAGGTCTGTAGTGGAATTCAAACTTTGAGCAGTCATTTAAAATATATGAGTGCAATAGGGTGCTGTCTTTGAAGTCCTTGTCTTTAGATGCTGGTGAACATGGGGTTAGGACTGGCAATCAAGATTTTTATATTAACTGTATGAGAAATCACCCAATGGGAGAGATTACATAAATTTTAAGCAGTAGGATCTAGTTTGATCCACAGCAACACATACGAACATTAACAGAAGTGACTCAAATTAGCAGGATGAAATAAATTACTAAACAATGTTGTGTGTGGCCCAAACACAAATTTAAAAAAAATATAAGAAGAAACATAATTCTATGTTAAATGCACAAATGAACCAAAATAAAGGCTAAATTTAGGTATATTAAATATAAAAAATAATTGTTTTTATTAGTTATAAATATGATCTAACAGAAAAGATGTTATACCCAAAACAAAGCTTGAATTTGGGAAACTATGAGATCAGAGGTGGTCAATATATCTATGATTCACCTGCTATTCAATTATATAAAAAAGGAAACTTATTATAATAAGTGACAATTTTGATCAAGCTTATTTTAAAGTGAAATAAGCCAGAAAAGTAAAATACTCTATGAGTTCATGTATGTTTCATATCAAAATGCATTGAAACTAGAACTGAAAAGAGACGAACAGTTACCACACCCACCCCCCCAAATGCTATCTGAGAAGGAACTGACAAGATCTTAGGTAAAGGTTTTAGACTTAGATGAATATAAGATCATTACACTCTGATAGTCTAAAGATTAGCTTGATGACTACAGCACCTGTATACATTTTTTTCATATTTAAGTTTTGAAGAAAATATTATCTTAATCATTCTCTTAAATTGTAAACCAGAAATTACTACTAATAAGTTGGTGAATGTTATAAATGAGTCTGAAACTTGCAAAAATTTAGATAAGTATACTTACCTACACTTATAGCATACTCATTATATAATTAAAATGTATGAAATTTTGTCCAGTACTGTTCATAAAATAAAATATTTTAGAAAATTAATATATAAGAAATATGAATTGATTCCACCTTTCCCACTTCCATTATCTTAAAAAGATAATTGAGTCACTACAGGATTACAATGATATGTATTATGGAATTAGTATTTTCTGTAGAAAAATATAGCAAACATTGTAAGTATTAGATACTTAGAAAGAAATTCATGAGCTATTTTACATTTTGTTACTACTTAATTTTGAAATCATGTGTGTTTAAAAATATCCATATAGTACCTGACTTTTAGATGCTATATTAACCATCTGTTTAGAGGGCATTTTAAAATACAATTTTCTAAAAAAAAGGGCTTTTTAAATTTTATGTAATTTTTACCAAGACTCCTTCAGATACTTAGAAAGTATTTTATCAGCACAAGAAGTTTAAACTTTTTTATATTTTTGTTGAATTGACAGTTTTATTTTCAGCTGGTGATCAATTTTTCAAATAAAACGTATTTTCTCAAATCTCTTATCTTGTATAATCAGTTTTTATGGAAAACTTTATTTTCCTCTTGTCCTAGAAAATACAATTGTTTTTTTTTCCCATTATAATCTGTATTGAGACAATTTTTATCATTGCAGTTACTAAAAGTCAGCATTTTGCTATTTTCTTCTGAGAAACATATATACAATATTTAATTCTTTACACTATTATAATACTGTAATTGTGCTTACAAACCTTTGGATCATTTTATACAAACACGTATACCACACACAAACACACATATATTTTTGGGTCTTGTCTAGAAGTGAGAGTTTGTGTATTATTTCTTTAATTTAAACACCATAGATACACGGTTGTTCATACTATAGATTTTGTTTATCCCCACAGATAAAGTTGTTCATGATTGAATTACAGACATAAGCATCATTTAAATAAAGCAGAACTTTTGTTCTTAACAAAGATGTCATTAAGGGGAAAAAAGTGTTTGTCTATTTTTTTATTTTTTTTACCAAGACAGAACCTTCTTAGATTTAATTAGAAACTAACTTTTACTGGAGAAAGAAATTTAAAGGAATAACAACCTACTCAGAGTTTTTTCTTGGTTCTGCAATACAAGATTATTCCTGGCAAGGCTGTTGGGACAGTATATTGTCCTCAAAATAGAACTCAGTCTTCTACATGCATAGATAACATATAGCATTCTATTACTTTGGGCTTTAGGTCATATTAGGTCCTAGGACTATTACTTCAGGCTTTAGAACATAATAATTTAATCTATATATTGAAACAGTTTGCTTTAATTAAAAATAGAATCAAAGTGTACAAATTATATATTTATATTTTATGAAACACAGTATCTATTAACTCAGTTAATAGAATTTTTAAATTAGGTGACAGTATTAAAGTATTTAAATGAAAGTTTTAATTGCAGAGTTACATTATGATATGTGCTGATTTTTATAAAGCGATAATTACTGAAATTAACATTTATATGAAAGGCCATTCAAATTCAAAAAATGGCCAAATTAAGATAAAATTTCATAGATTTTTCATAGTGTTAACTAAATAACATATATTCACATACCTGTTTGGTGTGAACCTATTTCCAGAGCAGAATAATTAAAACAAGAATGAAATATCTTTGTAAGTATAACTATTTACATAGTTCAAAATTACATAAATGCCATATCACCTGAAATTTGATTTGGGGACCACACCCATCAGTGTGTCACTGGAGAACTAGAAAAGCAGTGTGATTTTCCAAATTAATATTTTATTTTACTATAATTATATTTAAGCTAACTGATTTTACATATATCAAAAGAAATAAAGTACAGTGTTTTCCTGGACATGTCAAGCTAAAATTTATTTATATTTAATCCAATATTCATCAAATTATTTATTTTATTTTATTTTTTTAGTTATGTACAACAATGCTCAGGGGTTACTCCAGCTCTGCACTCTGGAACCATTCATTGTAAACACTTGGAGGACTATATGGGAAGCCAGGAATTGAACCTCTCTACAATACGGTTGCTCTGGTCCTAGAAAATTATTTTTAAATGAATACATTTCTAACATATTTTTCTAATTCTTTTGTTTGATTTTTGGGGCCACACCCGGCGGTGCTCAGGGGTTACTCCTGGCTGTCTGCTCAGAAATAGCTCCTGGCAGGCATGGTCTGGGACACCAGGATTCTAAACAACCACCTTTGGTCCTGAATCGGCTGCTTGCAAGACAAACACCGCTGTGCTATCTCTCCCGGCCCATATTTTTCTAATTTTTGCTCTAAAATAAATTATGTGAGTTAATAGTTCTCATGGAATTTAGTCATAAGATATTTTATAGCTTTAAATTATTAATTTTAGAGCATTTTCAGAATTTTGTAAATTTTGATACATAGCAATCAAGCTATGACTAAAATAAAACAATTTTTTTTCATTTAGTAATAATAATAGGGGTTTAATAGAGAGTACAGAGCATAAAAATTTTGCCTTGCATTCAGTGGACCTGTTTTATTTCCACAACTGAATATGGTCTCCTTAGCATAAATTACTTGTAACAAATAAAATGTGGCACAAAAAAAAGTAATTTTAATATAATTTTGAATATATTCCTCTAGTATTTTTTAATGTCTTATTTTTATTCATTATCAAATAGATTATTTTAAACATATGCCTCTATAACCTATATGTGGCTATATTACTTTTATGTTAGCATGTGAATAAAACCATATCTCACATTAAGATGCATTTTGAAATAAGTAATAAACAATCTCCTTTGAAAATAACTAAATTATTATTTATTAGATGAAAATGGAACACGTTATAATCTGATACTATATTTATAACAATATATTTATGATTTTTCTCTTCAGCACTAAGATTAATTGACCTATTTAAAATGTGAATGTTTTACATATATATGAATGCCATCAGATACGCTTCATGAATTAAGCAGTTCTTAAATTCTAGTGTACAAAATTCCATAGCTGTGGAAAAGCACAGTATCTGTTAAATCAAGCAACTAAAATGGGTTGATCATTAATAGAATCAAAGTAAAAAAAGCTAAAAGTGTATATATATTTATTTCTACAATATATTGATTAATGCAAAATAAATCTCAATATCACATTATATCATAATATTCTCAGTGACAAGGACTTATTCAGTTCTGTTTTTGTGCTCAGGAATAACTAGTGAGGCATACAGAACCAAATGGGATTCTGTGAATTGAACTTGGGTAGACCACATGTAAGAAAATCATTCTACTTGCTGTAATATATATATATATATATATATATATATATATATATATATTATATATAGCACCAATTATATTATTTTATATGCAGTCAAGGATAGGGTGAAACATACTTCACACATACAACTAAACAGAAGTATGCTCTATATAATTAGTGAGCTTTTCATTTCTTTTTACCATCATGTTTTGTTATTATATGATTGGGTATTAACTATTATGCTGCTTTGAATCATGTTTTCAGAACAATTTAAAGCTTCAATGAAAAATTTAAAAAAAGCTTCCTTATAAAGGCAGAGCCTTGGGAGTGGGTGGAGTAGAGACCTAAACAGAGTAACAAGTGGTGATAAATTATTTTTCTGAAATTATTGTGTATAGAGTCTGCAGAGTAAGCCCTGCTAAGTCTGTTACATTGTTCTAATCTTAAGATTTCTAGCCAATAATGCTAAATAATAAAACATAGGTATCTAACGGAGATTTTAAAAAATTAATCATCAGTAAAGTAAGAACCTGATAAATAAACAGGTGAAAACTTTCAGAACAGTTGTTTTCCTGAATTTGCTTTAGTTTCCCATTTCTGCAGCAGCTGATGCCAAAAATGAATGTGGTTAATCCTTTGTCATTTTACCTTATCTCTGTAAATTTTGTTACACTGATTGATGCAGCCAAATTATCTCATACAAATAAGGCTTTAAAGTGAATGTAATTTATTAGTTCTATTATTTAATATACTTATATCATTTATCTTAAGTTTGGTATCAAGGAAGAGGAACTGTTATTAAGGGTAGTACATGACACAGTGAAATTTTCTTCTTCTTCTAAGTCAAATTTATAATGAATCACATAGAGATCTAGACTATAAATTAAACAGATAAGCATGTCTGTGATTCATAATAACATTATCTGGTATCAATGTGCATTTTTCTAAAGCCTTATATATCATGAGATTTCTCTATCTTGAAATAAAACCAATAATTATTTTCATGTATTTCAAGGTTAGGCACTCAAGCATATGTAATAATAGTCCTGAGAGCAAAGCATTAAAAAAATGCATGAATGTACTCACTATGTTTAGTGCCATCATTAGTCATAGTCACAGATGTAATATTGCCGACAGAACTAGTACATTGAAGAAAACATTACTATATATTTTTATAGCCTTATCATGTGGTCCAGTTTTTAGAGACTTTCTATAGCTGACGTTTTGAAGGACTGATTCAACTACAGTTTTTGTATCCTTAGAGTAATGTAATGTTTGTGTGTGCATTTAAGGATTCAATTTTAGCAAAAAGGAAAATAACATTAAAAAGCTAGTTCACCATGATCTGCTATTGCAACATCAAATAGATTAATGATGTAAGGAAAAATAAATACAAAATAAAGGCTGAATTTTCAATGCATACATCTTATAGATTATATTATAAAACTATTAGTGACAGGCAACAAACTAACTAGTATATTAAAGTAGTTTTCAATTTTCACTATGTTCCAGCTAAAAACTAGAGATGTGTAAAGAACTCATTTGCAATCACAGTATTTGTAGGTGTGAGACTCCAGTTAGTGAAATTCAACACATCTGATATCTGTTACAAAGGATTTGCTCTGAGAAGGTGTAAGAAATCATGAAAGAAATATTGAAGAATAATTGCACTGCTTTAGTCACTCTTGTCAACTAACCAGACATTTTGTGATAATTTAAAAATGTGTCATTCCATAATTCAGAAAGAGATGAGTGACCATATTTATACCTATAATATTTCAATAGATAATTATAACATTTAATCTTTTGAAAATATTACTGAACAAGATGTTATTAGTTTATATTTTATGTAAAATACGGTTTATATAATAAGTTATATAAACTTCATAGTATATTGCAAGTTACATAATTTACAATTTACATAATGTTCGTTTATTCAAAAATAATGTTGTTTGCTAAATAGAAATATTTTTTTCTATTCTACTGGATCCCTGGTTGCAGTTCCTGAACCACCTGGCAAGTGGAACTCTGGGTAGCAATTATTCCTGGGTACCCCATGCAGCAACTGTTTCAGGGATTCTCCTTAAGGCAAAAGCTTCTGAGACACTGCTTCAAAATGGAGAAAGACAGCACAAAGGGGGCACCCTCTACCTATGGTTATTGGTTATGGGTTATGGTTACTGGTTATTAATTAGGCTTAACTCTGGTACCTCCATTCTCTGTCAAAGAGAGCTCTATTTAAAGGAGATATTACCTATTAACACTGCACCTACTGATACATTCCTATGCCCCAAAATTCATGATCATCTCCTCCCGAGTGTCTCACTATCTCCTCTCTATGCTTAGGCTGTGTCTTGGCAACCTACATGTATCTCAGTTTCTCTTGTCTATATAAGCATTTCTAGAATGGCGTGAAGTATCTCTGCTCATCTGTCAGCAGTAACATACCCAATCCTGAATGTACCAAAAGAGTGAAAGTGGACCCTCGCTGGCTGAATGAGTCTGTACACATTGGCATTACTGAGTTACTGAATGTAATTAGGTGAACATACTTATACTGTTCCATAATGATAATTATATCTTGAGGAACTAATTTAACTTAGCAGTAAGAAAATCCAGTACAGTCTACAAACAGTTTTAAGTATTTGCAAATAAACATAAAATTATTTTGTTGTCAAAAGAGATTTATGTACCTAATTTCCTATTTTCATAATTAGTGCATGCAATTGCAAATTTTTTATTACTTTAAGTAAATTTTTTACTACTATATGAGTCTGGGAATATATGTGTTCAAGTGATATAATGATTATTAAAAACTTGACTCAGAATTATCTGACCCTGGTTCAAACTCAAGGGGCCACTTATTGTCCCACTAGCAAGGTCATAGTTCACTTGGAGGAAAGAATCAGGAGTAACTTTTAAAAGTTCCGTGCATGATCCAATCTACTCCTACCCCTAAATATATGTGTTTGATGATGACTTTATACCTGTTATAGTATTGATCATTGAATGGAATATAGTAAACTACATTTTTTGCCTCTTTAAAACATTTTAATGTAGATCAAGATAGATTTTTGAAAAAGAATGTTGGAATATTAGTTAAAAATGTCTTCATGTATTTTCTGCTTCTATAGTATGTCATGGTTGATTTAAATCTTTAACATCTTTTAATGCTATAAAGTTGTAGTTTTTATCACAACTTAGTGTCAGAGACTGTTTTCCCTCTGCTAACAATCAAAATTAGAATCATAGCAATTCCATGTTAATTAAGGCAAACTCATTCTCTGATTTGTTTCTATTTTTCTCAATTCATAAATTTGGACTCAATATAACCATATCAGCTTTGTATTCATCTGGTACAACATCCTGCTGGATTCTTTATCTAGAAGAACTTTGTATAAGAGCATCATATCAATTTATTCTGAATGTAGCATCACATATTCTATTAAATGTAAGACACATAAATGGTATTTCTCTCCCCAAATCATGTGAAATATAAAAAGGGAATCATATAATGAAGTATTTATAAATCACTAATGAATAAATAAAATATTATATATACATTTACTGGGTTATTATAAAGACAAAAAGAAAGAATAAACTCAATT
The DNA here is from genome assembly GCA_004027635.1 of Crocidura indochinensis. Lineage (NCBI taxonomy): Eukaryota > Metazoa > Chordata > Mammalia > Eulipotyphla > Soricidae > Crocidura > Crocidura indochinensis. The sequence goes on along the minus strand of PVKC010040801.1, from coordinate 905 downwards.
CCATCAATAGTTATATGCCTCTCTACAAGAGAGGTTGACCTTAGGTTACCTCTTGAGCTACAGATTTCAAGATATTTTAAATTTTATAGAAATAACCCATCATGCACAAAAAGATTTTGAGAACTACATATCTGAACATTGTCCTAGATGTTGAAGATCAATAAAAAGCTGGCTGTCACTTTATATGTGAGATCACAGAAGACATATTATGGAAAGGTATTCATTTTTACTGATTTTTCTATACTTGAGAAAATTATCAGTCATTGTCAAGAGTCAGTAAATTGTTTTCACTTTAATAACAATTTATGGGTAACTATAAAACTAATCAGTATATTTTTAGTACTTACATTTTGTTTTAAATGATACAGATAAATATAAAAAACTATGGGTGAAATATGAAAATACATAATAGAGCCTTATTTTGAAGTAGTATATATTATAAAGGATACATTTGATATAAAATACGTTAATAAGATGTATTATTGTCTTGTAACATGCTTTCTATATTATTCAGCAGTAGAACAATATTGAAGATGACATTTTCTAGAATACAATTACCATTTCATTTTCTAGGAACTAGATTGCTATTGAGATAGGCAATTAAAGAAAGTATCTATCCCAATGGGCCTATCCACCATGAGTATTAAGGATTTGCTTATTCAGGCATTGGGGCATAAAAAGTAAGAGACTATCTTCATGTAATAACATTATTTAGGATTCTGTCCCTAAATAACAAACCCAGAAAATAAGGTTGTCACTGCTCTGCCTTGGTGATGTACACTTTTAGCTTAAAAGTATTCACTGCCTTATGTTACCCCCAAGTTTCCTAGAGCTAAGGAGCTACTTCAGCAAGTTTAACGAGTTTCCTTTTCTGCTACTTCCTTTACTCTAGTCATCCTTGAGGG
>PVKC010040800.1:0-12263 GCA_004027635.1 Crocidura indochinensis | reverse complement strand
TATTATTTTGTGTGTGTGTGTGTGTGTGTGTGTGTGTGTGTGTGTGTGTGTGAGTGTGTTTGTTGAGTGAATATCAAATTAAGATTCTCCTGGAAGAGAAACAAATTTTTCTTGTACTTCACATACAAACTGATTAGTTCTATTTTCTCTCCCCAAATAATAATTTAACAGCTTTTCCAGTGCAAAATTTAATGGTATACACCATGCAAATTTAAATTTTTTCTTAGCTAAATACTATTATGAGATGAAGGAAAAGGCTGCATGAATCTTTTTTTATTTTCATTTGATCTCTTCCTTTCTTTCAATGTAACCTAACAGAACACAGGTTTGAGACTGTTCTTCTTAGTGTTTGTCCCATAAAATTCTCTCTACCCATTTCATAAAATGTTGACAATTCCTTGTGAAGGTATCACTCTTGCTGCACTGGGGTACATTTCGTCTCTTGGTCTCTAGTTAAAGTCCCTTTCTCCCTTGTACTATAACATTTTCAACTCCAAGGACAAATGGTTTTTGTTATTAAGACAATGTTAGAAGCAGAACAGGTGCAGAAAACAAACAAAAAAACAACATTTATTTAGATGCTGCGATCCAAGGTCATGGGCTGCTTGTCCCAAATGCATGAATGCTCATCCTTCTTTTAGTGTTAATAAGGTATAGGGGAGAAAATAGACAAAACTGTCAAAGTTAGTGGTTGGTAAGGAAGGTGAGGTCCAGTCTCATAGACTTTTGCCCAAGTCTGTGGTTTGATGAGGTTATACAGTGTATACTGAGTTGTTCTTTGTCAAATTTAAAACAACATTAGTGTGTTCAGTTACCTTTGGAGGTTTGTGTGATTTTCATTCTCAAAAATATGGCATTTATTGTTTGATCTTTTTTCTCATCCATGATTGATTCGTACTTTAATATTAAAAAGAATATTTATCATTAGGGAAAATATAGAAAAAGGGGCAAGAGAAAGAAACAAATGTTCACTGGGCCAAGTAAGGCATTTGTCTTGTATATGATTTCCTCAGCTATTCAATCCCTAACACCTTACGATACATTAAACAAAATTTAAAACATAGCTGTTAATGAGGCAGGTTTGCAGGTTGAAGTCTATGGTCACTTTGGTGAAAGAAAGTGGACACCGATAGTGGTCCACTTTTATTAGAAACAACTTTGTAAGTCATTGTGCTTTAATCAAATAATATTTGATTATAATAAAAATAAAAAATACATTATAAAACAAAATTTGATCATAACAAAATAAAACAAAATATAAACACACTATTATAAGAAAATAAATTAAATATGAATCTTCAATTTGTTTTCTTCTTTTTTTCTCTCTTCTTTTTCTTCCTCCTCTTTCTGAGATCAGATGATATCAGGCACATTCAGTGTTGTATGGCTGTAGACTTCTTCCTCTTTCTCATCTTTTTCTTTTTCTTCTTCCTCCTCCTTTTCTTTCTTTTCTTCCTCCTCCTCTACAGTGCTTGTTTAAAAACTGTGATTATAACATGTTTGTAGTTGGGTTTAAGTTAAAAAAATTAAAAAAAAGAATTGCCATGAAAGACCTCAGATATGTGCCAGAAAGGAGTAGGCCAGAACAGCCAGTTCCAGGAACTTGGATGGCACATACCAGGACAATTAGATAAACTAACAACACCCAGAGGCCTGCAGTCAATAAACCATACGTAATAGTGCACCAAGGTCACAGGTGACTGCACTTCTCCTTTGCTACTTCAGTCAACCAGCTTATACCTGGCTGAAACAACATATACTAAGAACCAATGTTTTATCCCAAGCTTAAAGCCTCAGAAGTCCTATAAAAGAGTTAAGTCCCATCTGGTGGTCGCCACCTGGGAGAGGTGTGGCAGTAGCATACTGGTAATAAACTCCCCTGCAGTTGCATTAAAAATAAATAAATAAAAAATACAACAGGGGCCTGGCGGTGGCGCTGGAGTAAGGTGCCTGCCTCACCGCGCTAGCCTTGGACGGACCTCGGTTCAATCCCCCGGTGCCCCATATGGTCCCCCAGGTCAGGGGTGACTTCTGAGCGCATAGCCAGGAGTAACCCCTGAGCGTCACTGGGTGTGACCCAAAAACCAAAAAAATAAAAAATAATAAAACCAAACAAAAAAACAAAAACAAAATATAATTAAAAAAATAAACAATCCTAACAAAAGTAAGGATTATAATTTGTGTCAAAAGTTTAGAAGTTGTTCTTTTCTGTTACTTCTTTGAGGTGGAGGGTAGGGGCTAATGGGCCAAGGAGAAAGAATGCCTGAGTCTTGCCACCTCCATGGCCTTTTGTAAGTCTGTTCTATCATTTAGGGCTGCCTTAGGTAGCCATTGTGTATGCTTTGGAATCAGCATGACTGGCAAGTGGTTACCAGGCTGCTGTTTATAGGAGTCATGGATGGAGGCTGGATGTGTGGATCGCATGGACAGCCAAGACTCTGCTACTTCAGATTAAAACCATTGAATAAAAGAGGAGTGAAGCTCTAGAAACCCATCGTTGTAAGTAAATTTCTTACTTTCTGTGTAATGTTAAATATGTTTGTGTTATGGGAGATAACCAAAGCTTATTTAAATGTATTTGTTCAATTTATAAATATGTTAGCTCAATCTAGATCTGGTCTTCTTCATGACTTGTTACTGACCTACAATTAACCAAACATCTTAAAACTTTAATGTTTTACCGCAGGACCATTTTTGATCCTCTCAGTCACCTCTGAAGTATGAGTTCACTAGCCTTAAGCCTTACTGTCTCTATATATCATACTCAATTGTGAACTGGAGATATTTATGAGCAGACAGTTCCAGACTGTAAAGTTTTTGAAAGGAGGTATAGTAGTTCATATTCACCTTTGTATTTTCCCTATACCTAATAAATTATAGCATAAGCTGATAACTGGTAGAAAGTTAGCACATGCTTATGAGTAATAGAAAAATTAATGTGTTAAAAATAACTTGATGACCTCTAAGGTTTATTCCTGAGCACAAAACCTGCTTTTGGCTCTAAATACCACTGTGTGTGGGAAAAGAAAGAAGAAAAAAGAAATGACAGAAGGAAGGAAAGATGGAAGGAAAAAGGAAGGAAGAATGGGAGAAGAAAAGAGAAAAGAAAAGCAGAAACGAAAAATTTAAAGAAATGAAAAGTGATGAGACAGAAAAGAAAGGAAGAAGAAAGGAAAGAAATGCAAGGAAAGGAAATGAAGAAAAAGAAAATAAAAGGAAAGGAAGAAAGAAATGGAAAGTAAAGAAAAAAGAAAAAGGAAGAAATTTCAGGAGACAAATGTATGCAGGATGTGGACATCATTGTCACGAAAGGTAAGATCTGGAGCAAGATTGTTCTTGATTTTTCTAGGAACTTCTAGCCACTTTTCCAAGGAGACAGCGGACTTCTCATATTTTACCCCAACACACACTTACTGTCAATCTGTTACTGGTTCTTCAGTGTATTGGAACCCTGCTTTGATCTGTGGATAGAACTAATAGAACACACATATTAAAAATGGTGAAGCAAGGAATTGGCTTATATGACTGTGAGGGCTATTGCATCAAAGCACCATGGAGCAAGTAGTGAAGAAAGACATCAACTCTTCTACAGATGAGTGAATACAATGTTTTAAAGTCGATATCCCTAGATCACCAGATCACCCAGATATAGGGAGGAGAAGAACAAATGACAGAAACTGAAAGGGGAAGTAAAAAGATGAGAGAGGTTAGTAACAGGGACACAGGTGCCTGAGCTATACTGGTAATATAATAATATATCCAACGCACAGGTTCATCAACACTGAAAACATATGATCCAAACTTTCAGCACCAAATTTAATTTTGTGCCTGTCAAGGTTGGTAGGAGGTAACATGGGGACAATGGTGTTGGATCTTGGCACTGGTAGTAGGATTGGTACTAGAACTATCTATCTATCTATCTATCTATCTATCTATCTATCTATCTATCTATCTATCTATCTATCTATCTATCTATCTATCTATCTATCTATCTTTCTATCTATCCATCTATCTATATGTTACACATATATAGTTACACATATATATATGCCTAAAACTCAACTATCAATAATTTTGTAACTCACAATTCTTTCTTTTTTTTTTTTTTTTGGTTTTTGGGTCACACCCGGCAGTGCTCAGGGGTTACTCCTGGCTCCATGCTCAGAAATTGCTCCTGGCAGGCACGGGGGACCATATGGGGCACCGGGATTTGAACGGATGACCTTTTGCATGAAAGGCAAACACCTTACCTCCATGCTATCTCCTGGGCCCCATAACTCACAATTCTTTAAAAAACTTTTTTTAAGAGGAAGTCAGACTGAAGTTCTTGACCATGTTGTAGCTGCAAGCCATAGGCAGAGTTTCTTCTTCCTCAGTGAATCTTCAGTTGAGCTCTGTTGCATTTAAACAGAATAAAGTCCTCTCACAGTGTTTATAAAAATGTTTGCCTAGTGAAAAATGTTACCCCTGGGGGATGCTGGAACAATGATAGGGGTAGTGACAAGCTTCTGATGCAAATGAGGTACTTTCTGTTCTCTTAAAGAAGATTGATTTCCAGAAAAGCACTGAGTGAGGATTTTTATTTGTTGTCCTTTTTTCCTGAAATATGGGTGGTAGGTTAAAGGAAGTTTGGGAACTTTATTTGCTATTCAAATCTTCCAACTGATATTGGATTTTATTTAGGTAATTGTGTTTGGGGACACACCCAGCAGTGCTTTGGGCATATTCTAGGCTCTATGCTCAGGTGTAACTTCTGACAGGGTTCAGGAGCATCTTTGGTACTGGGAATTGAACACAGATTGCCTGTGTGCAAGTCAAGTGCCAAATTCACTTGTACTGTCGCTCCAGTCCTCTTTTGATTCTTTACCTCCAAATACTTTGGGGGATAGAGAGAGGCAGACATTATCCCCAATTACTCAGCAAATATTCATATCTAAATCATAAACTGTTTGTATACATATAATAACCTTAAACCACCCACTAAAGCAGCCTTAGAACTTTATTCATTTACAAGTGTATACATTTGTATACAAATGTATTTTTGCATCTATACAAATGTATAGATGTGATCCAGTAAAATGCAGCATAATCATAAAACTTCTGATTTGTTTCAACTGCAATAATAAAATTAATCAAATACCTGAATAACTTGGGCAATTTAATGTTTTGTGTGTCAGTAGCCTAGTTTAATTCTCTTGGTTTTTATTTCCTTTTTCTTTATAATTGTATTCAGTTTCAGGGTAAATACCAACTTGCCTTCATAATCCTGCAAGTATGTAACTTTGATGAAGATGATAAAATTTTATTCCCTTACCAGTGGCAACTTTTTTTTTTCTTCAATACATTCAATTAAGTTTTTCATCCTAAAGCAAAATCTTCCAGATCACAGTGGAAACAAATAGTTGTCATGAGCTGTGGCTGAGTTGAATGCTAATCATGGCTAGCTTCTTTCTGCTCCATGAAATGTGTGTTTTACAAGTGACATTCAGAAAAGTATAAATGAGCTATAAATTACATTTTTATTCTCCGGGCTCCATTCGAAAAATTCTTTAAATGAATCCTGCATCTGTTTGGTTTGTTTTTTGATGGCACAGATTTCCATGTGCTTTGGTTTTTATATGCCTAAAATCTCTTGCTGATATGGGTCTTTGTCCTAAATGAAATAGTAAAAAAATGCAGTACAGAGGAGTGAATTTCTAAAAGCATCAAAGTGGACTCATAAGACTGTTCACAGCTTATGCTCAGAGTCATTCAGTTAAGGACTAATATATAAGCCCTTATTTTCTAAAAATATCTTTTATTTGACTTTCTAAGAAATAGTACCTCATTAACAAACCTGATTCAAGTTCTAAAAGTTCAAATGCTAGTCATTTTCTAGTAACTTTTCTAGTCAATATATAGTCTGATCATTGGAAATAACTCTGATTCTATAACTCAAAAGTTCTGGTTTAGTTTTCCTGATGATTTTTAATTGCATTAGATTATTTTAACCTCTTGCCCTGGGAAACAAAAAACAATAACAAACAAACTTTAGTCCTAGTTCCCTAGAACTGAGATAGGCAGATAAAGGGGTAGTGATGGGGAGGGGTAATAAGGCAAATTGAAAGTGATATAGGGACATTGATGGTCTTGAAAACTTTGGTGGTAGCTATATGTGGTGACAGATAAGTATTATTATCGATGAACATAAGCTGGTATATCTATCAACTAGTAATAATAAAATATAGAAAAATGATTTTGACAATAGTTATGGGAAGTGACTATCCAACATGGAAGAAGGAAGTGTGGAATTGGAAAATTGTATGCCCAAAACACAATCTTTAGCAATTTTATAAATCATGGCATGTTAACGACAGATAAGTATTATTATCTATAAACATAAGCAGGTATATCTATCAACTAATGATAATAAAATTTAGAAAAATTATTTTGACAATAGTCATGGGAAGTGAATATCCAACATGGAAGAAGGTAAGTGTGGAATTAGAAAATTGTATGCCTGGGGGCCGGGCGGTGGCACTGCAGTAAGGTGCCTGCCTTACCGCGCTAGCCTTGGACGGACCACTGTTCGATCCCCCGGTTCCCATATGGTCCCCTGTGCCTGCCAGGAGTGACTTCTGAGCACATAGCCAGGAGTAACCCCTGAGCGTCACTGGGTGTGGCCCAAAAACCAAAAAAAAAAAAATTGTATGTCTAAAACACGATTTTTAGCAATTTTATAAATCATGGCATGTTAACAAATAATCTTGATTTTTTTTTGGGGGGGGGCACACCCGGTGATGTTCAGGGGTTACTCCTGGCTATTCGCTCAGAAGTCGCTCCTGGCAGGCACGGGGGACCATATGGGGAACCAGGGGATCGAACTGCGGTCCGTCCTAGGTTAGCGCAGGCAAGGCAGGCACCTTACCTCCAGCGCCACCACCCGGCCCCGTACAAATAATCTTAGATTAAAACAAGAATAAAGACCTTTTCAATACTACTTAAATCTAAAATAATTAGAGGAAAAAGCTTAGATTGTTTTTATAAAAGTCCCGATTTTAGCAGATTACATCTGGTAGAAAGTGGACTTCATGGAAAGGGTTTGAAGGATATATATTGCAAACAAACTTGCTGAAGTGGAAAGAATAGATTCAGGAAAAACCATGGGAAAGGCAAAATGTGCAGAATTAGAAATGTTTTTGGGTACAGGAAGTCATTCTTTGCATGCAGAGAGGGGGCATATACAAAACAATATTTAAAGATGCAGATTTTGAACTACCATGGATATCCAATAACATGAATAGTTACTTTCCAGGAAAGCAACAGATTATCTGATTAAAGGTGATAAATGAGTTTCAGGCAAACACTTAATCAGGAAGATTTTTGCCTTCTTTCTCACACATGACTTCCCCTGTATATAGTCCTTTGTATATATTCCCCAAATATAGTCCATAGAACACTACTGGTAAGATTTGCTGATGCTCTACACTGAGTGGAATATACTATGAAATAATGAGTAATTAAAAAACAGTTTGTCATTGTCATTAAGTTAAATGCTTATATAACTTCAATGCATAATGAATTAGGTATTTGCTGCATGTAATTTTAGATGTACCCTAGGGCTTCTTCAAAAAATACATATCCTATAAAATTATTCTCTTTAAAACTGGAATCAGCATTTCTCTGTTTTGGAGCTGGAGAGATTTTAGAATGGGTAAGGTCTTGTGTTTCATGCAACCAACTTGGTTTCTATCTTTAGCATTGCATAAGGTTTCCAGACTAGAGCACCACCAGAAGTGATACCTGAATGTAAAGCCAGGATTAATTCCTGAGCACATCCAATATGGCCTAAAAAATTTACAAAACTAGAAACAGAATATTAATGTCTGTCTCTTTTCTTCTTACTTCTAATTTTCATCTTTCTAATGGACATTTTCCATAGCTAAAATTTGAACTTAACATGTATTTTTGAAGATTCAATATGGTCCATTGAACTAAAATATCAGAAAAATATTTCAATGGATATGCAGATATGCATATATAAACAGGATTCGCAAATTATAGACTATAGTCTGATTCAGATCTTCTGACTATTTTATGATGAATTTCTATTTGAATATAATGATGATCATTAGTTTCCATCTTGTCCAAAAATGTTATTTTTTAGATTCACCATATAGGTGAGTAAAAAAGGATTACATGGCATTCTAATTGCAAGAAACGTGATTGGATGCTGGGGCCAGAGAGATAACATGGAGGTAAGGTGTTTGTTTTTCATGCAGAAGGTCACTGGTTCCAATCCCAACATCTCATATGGTCCCATGAGCCTGCCAGGAGTGATTTGAGCATGGAGCCAGGAGTAACCCCTGAGCACTGCCGGGTGTGACCCAAAAACCAAATATATATAATATAATATATATTAATATATTATACTATATAATATAAATATATAATATATAATACAGTATATTATATATAATATATAAATATATAATATAATATATATAATATATAGCATATATTATATATAATATATATTAAATAAAAAAGAAATGTTATTGGATGTAAAGATAAAAATCATTCTACAAGTATCCCACATTTTTAATTTGCTGAAAAGCTTGTCAAAAATAAATTTGGTCTGTGCTCGATTCCACAAAGCATAGCATGAAGAACACTCCCAAATCACATCACATAAATAGATGGTATATATACATATATTATGGAGATATATGTAGATATAGATATATATTTACTTTGGGAAGTTATGAAGTAAAGCTTAGAAAACTTTAAGGCTGAAGCGATTATACAGCAGATGGAGTATTTGCTTTGAAGGCTGAAGACCTGGGTTTGATCCTTAGCATCCCATATATTCCTCAAGACTGTTGGAAATATTCCTGAGCTCTTAGCCAGGAATAATCCCTAAACACCACTGGATGTGGCCATAAAACAAGGCATAAATAACAACAACAATAACAAAATGGGCACTCTTTTTTATTAAGTTTAACACAGATAATATATTAGGCATCAGTCTGGTGCTGATTTCCAAAGATTATCTCAAGTTTCTATATTAGAGATAACAACACCCATATTGATATGCAAATAAAAGCTATTTTAGCTAAAATTTTCTTTAAACTCCTTGTATTTTATTTTAGACTTCTAAACTTATCAGACCATTGCAAGAAAACCTTTGCATTAAAGTAGTAGGTTTTCAGATTAACATAGTAGAGATTATATGAAAAAAAATAAAGATGTTAAATAAATTTTGTTTCCTCTTCTCTTTGTATTTTTGGAAATAACTTCTGTATTGGATCTCATTTAAAGCACATTCTAGGGCAACATATCCTTGCTAAACTGTCCCAAATTTCATACTCTGCTATGTAGCTTAGAAGTAAAATGACTAAGGAACAACAACAACAACAACAGAAAAATAAAACAGAAATAACATTTGTGTACATCTTCCTCAAAACAAAAAGGGCATATTATTAACAGTAAAGTAATTGTGTGTAGTAATAATTGCTCCACTTTCTGAGGAATAAATAAATTTAGAGAAGCTTTGTAACTTGCTAAGCTATTTGGTGAAGAAAAGTGTTCTTCCCAGATGAAGTCTAGAAAAAAATAAACGCCATGTCAGAATTCAAATTTAAATGAAAAAAAAAATAAACATGAACAATTTTAGGATCCATAGAGCTTGCAGAATTCTCAGCTCAATATAGACAAGATCAGGTGAGATGAGAATGCAAGTAACTTGGTTATATTGCTATTAAATAATGCCAGAAACAAAAGGAGTGATACGAGAAAGAGACAAGGGTAAAGGCAAACTGATTTTATTTTGAATGATAAAATAGCTTCCAAATCTTCAAGTCTCTACATACATAGATGTTTATGAATTCATCATAGTAACAATGAAAAAAAAAACATCTGCAGCTATGCAGCTAACACCTACAAGAAGTCAAAGGGTTGTAAATAGTCTGGTGCCTCACTAGGATTTTCTGATATTCAGAGAAAAAATTAAGTATGAATTTTCTGTTGACTTATAAATCCAGCCATAGGTGAGTAATGTTTGCACATCTCTAATAACTTGGAAATATATACTTATTTCAATACAACCTAAACTATTCAAAGTCACTGCAAGGTTGATTCAACAATATTTTAGAGATAGAAATCTTTCATGACTGAGGATATAGCTCAAATGCCTGGTACTTTAACTTTGCATGCAGGAAGTCATGTTTCAATCTCAAGCACCACAGGAACCATGGAATGTTAGGGGGAAAGACAAGGGAGCATTTTCAGATGAGATTCCCCAAACAAAAACAATATTAAGTATATTTTATTTAACTATCTTTTAGCAAAAGTCTGACTTTTCCTTGCATATCCTCTTTCCTCACTCTCATGCACACAATTCACCGACTTCTTGTCTATGACTATAATAAACCTTAATAGCTATTTATGTCTGTGAGTTGACAAACAACTTACTGCACATCATTTTTATTTGTTTTTAACTCAGAAGATAATAGTTTATAAAAATAGTTTCTTTTCATGCTTTCTGTTTTTTATTATTAATAGCTATTTTTTTTTTTTTTTTTTTTGGTTTTTGAACCACACCCGGTGACGCTCAGGGGTTACTCCTGGCTATTCGCTCAGAAGTCGCTCCTGGCAGGTACGGGGGACCATATGGGGAATCGGGGGATCGAACCGCGGTCCATCCTAGGTTAGCACAGGCACCTTACCTCCAGTGCCACCGCCCAGCCCTTTCTATTGATAATCTTAAAGCCAATTTCCAGATTAAAAGAAATTGAATAAGAAGTCCGAGGTGAGGCCTCCAGGAATATAGGTAAATGGTCTTGCCTACCTTGTGGACAACTCTAGAATATTATATCACTACCATTCCTTTATTGGAAAATTATTACTTTCCAATTCTTAATTGAATCAGACTCCTAAATTGAGCTACAATAATCGTCTAATCTTGCATTATTACTCCTGATTTACCTCTTATCATTTGCTTTCTTTCTTTTTTTTGGTTTTTGGGTCACACCCAGCAGTGCTCAGGGGTTACTCCTGGCTCCATGCTCAGAAATTGCTCCTGGCAGGCATGGGGGACCATATGGGGCACCAGGATTCGAACCGATGACCTTTTGCATGAAAGGCAAATGCCTTACCTCTATGCTATCTCCCGGGCCCTTTCTTCTTATTTTACGACTGCACAACTAAAATTGACTTACTAGTAAAATCTTGCCTCTGGAATCAATTCACTATCACCTCATCTCCTCTCTCTCAACTCAAGTACTATCAGATGTAACTTTGGTGACTGCCAACACCATTTCTGGGATTTTCCCAGAAATCCATTTCCTTGGTCTTGTCTAATTTTAGAGGCCATTGATTTTCTTGTGGACAGACTAACTCTTTCCATTGCCTACAGTATCAACTACAGTGAGTGAAGCCAATTCTTTTTGCTTTCTATCTGTGTTAAATCTTTCTTTATATCTCTCTTCTACTTTCAAAAATCCTTTTGGTTATGTTTAGGTCTGGGTAGACAATCCAATTCCAAAGGAAATGGACTATTGGGTAAAAACCTTAATCATACAACTTAAATTCATTTTTTGTCATATAAAATAGATATTTACTATTTATTCTTGAGAATGGGAAGGTGACAATGTAGGGTGAAGGCAAAGTAATCCTACTGTATTACTTGTATGTTTACTAGTCAGTGAATACTACCATATCTAGTTCCTGCACAACACACACCATAGACTTTTAGGAAAAGAAAATATAGTATTTTCATCTTATAAATGCTCCAATATTCTGAAAAAAACCTCCGAAGTGATATCCCAATACATATATTGAGAGAATTCAGTCACTATTGAGTCAGAAAATTTATAGTTAATTTCATATATTTGCTTATTATTTAAAGAAAAGTGTTCCCAGCATTGTTGCACTAAAGGAGGAAATTGCTATGTGTTCTTTGATTTTCTCCAACAAAGCAGTGCTCCTTGTTAAATTATTAATATATTCACCATAGAAAGTTTTCCTGCTCCCTGTCCTCCCAGGTAAGATTAATCTCCTAGATGACATTTCAGTGTCCATTTTGGAAATAACTAATCCCTTTTCTCCCTTTCTCGTTCCCTCCCTATTTCCTTCCTTCCTTCCTCCTTTTATTCCTTCATCTTTTCTTTCTTCCTTCTTTCTTTTCTTCCTTCTCCTTTCCCACTCTCCCTCCTTTCCTTTCTTTCCCCTTCCATACATCCTTTCTTCTTTCCCCCTTTTATTCCTTCCTCTTTTCTTTCTTC
>PVKC010040799.1:0-12279 GCA_004027635.1 Crocidura indochinensis | reverse complement strand
GGAGCTGCTACTAGCATTCAAATAAAAATATAAAACAACTGTACCTTCAGCTTAAGAAAAACATAATTGAAGACAAGCTAGACAGATGGTAAAAAAAGGTGAATAACAGTTGAAAGATAAAAATTTTCAAATGAATGAACCATCTAAAACTAATCAAACCCTACTACATAAAGGTTAAAGGAGGGATGTCTTCAGAAATCATAATTTGCAACCACTCTCTTTGAGAAAATTTTTCAGCTGTTTAAATGATTATTATGAACTGCCCAAATTATGATATACATTTTAACCTAAGATCCATGTTTGAAGAATGACTGAACAGAAAATAAAATGATGAGGTTATGTATTCCTGGTTTCTTAAACTGTAGTCCTTCACCTTATATTATTGGGGTTGCAAAAAATGTAGCAACAATAAAAGCTTTCTGACTATGAAACAACAAAAATGATTTAATATTAGATATATGATGAATCTGTGATGTTTCTGTCAATGTTCACTCATATACATTGATAAATTCACAAACAAATATAATTTCTTGGAGGAAGAGTGATTACTAGTGGGAGACATTTATGAAAACCTGATCGACTCTAACGGTGGAAAAACTAGAGGCTTAGAATAAGCACTATATGTTTCTGAAACTTAAATCTTAGTGAAAAGGTTTGAAAGCACCTGATTTTCTATAGTCTAAACTCTTATGATTTGAAGTCACTGAATTTCCTGAAAAGCTTTCCAAGCCTTGAAAGAACCTGCCATTCTCAAGTTTTACCAATGGGCACATTTGGAGAAAATATATTATAGGATGTGCATAGTTTTCAGCGATAATATGAGCAAAAGCAGTGTGAGTAACTATGTACACTGAAATTTGATTTAACACACTCTAATTAGGGCCTTGACAATTGGTGTATCATGGTGGGCAAGTCAAGTTCCAAATAACTTTCTATGGTTATTCTAAATGCCTGTAGCATACTAGAGCAACATTTTCTTCTGTTACCTTTTTCCTTTTTCTTTTTTTTTAATTTTTGTTCTTGTCCCAGGTGAGTAAGGCAATGAAGCAATCTCAGTCAGGCTACAGAATGCTTGGAACAACCTTAGACAGACTGATCCAAATCAATTACTGTTTCAGCTCCACTGAAGAGAAGTGGCCTGGGTAGTGACAGGCATTCAAATCTGTTCCTTCTTTCCCAGTTCTGCAGTAAAGCTTTACTCTGTTCTCCCCAATTCTGGAGCTCATGTTTCACCTGCTTTTTTAACCTATATGTCTCGGCATCCACCCTGAGGTGGATTAGAGATTAAAGGTATCCTCCCTCTCAATATCATTACATTTAAGATGTCAGCAAAAGATGATTTTCAGTTGCAACTGACTGGGATCAGAGATTATTTTAATTATTATTGAGTAACTGTAAATTAAACATAGAGATAAAAAAAAACAAGAAGAGATGGGTATAGAACTGCGTTTTTGTTTCAAAGTATAAATTTAGGACTACTGCAATTGTGCTGTGATGCTGAAACCTGAGGATTTATGATATTTTTTTATACATATACTGGGAAAACTTCTAGAGTAGATTGCATTTTCTTTTTAGTAGTAGTTTTAGTTTGTTCTCTATAGAAAAGTGACAGGGCAATAAAAGGGGTCCTTGCTTTATGACACCAGAATATTTTAGATAAGACTCAGTACTGAGACTTAATTGATTTTATGCTGGTGGAAGTCACATAAAAGCAGAGTTATGAAATCGAATGATGGTGTTACAGGCCCAACCAAGTATGTCAGAGTCTGAGAAACTAAAATAGAGAGAAAACTAGAGTTTTATGTTCAAAACTTAACAGGCTTTTCATCAATGCATTGCTATTCACATGTGACCAACCCTAGTATCAGTACTTGAGGATGTTTAATAAAATTGATCATGAAATGTAAAAGTTCTTGGTCCTGTATGGCATGCAACTCATTTTGAAAACAGAAAAAAATGTTCATAATCCAGGACTAAATTCTATGGTTCAATGATATTTCTTGATTGTAAAGAAGGAAAACAGTATGGATAAGAATATGGGTATGTTTCTTGTATACAAGAGTGCCTCTGACAGAAATGTAGTTATGGAGCCAAATAGGGATTAGAAGATAAAGAAGCTAAGGCAAAAATAAAAAAAAGGAAATAGAGACTCAACAATCTACACCAAAGAATCCTGTGTTAGAATATTTGTGATGGATGGTGATATTTTCCAGTTGTTCAAAAGAGTTGCTACTCACTTATTAATGTTGTCTTGTTGGTTATAGAAAAGTGGGTGGATTTTGCACCAATTTTAATAGGTGAAATGCATAGCCTCAAATCTGTTCCCTGAATTCTTTGACCTTTGGTATCCTTTATCAAGAAACAAAGGCTTTTCTTACATGATATCAAATATACTGTCCATAATTGTTAAGTAAATGATAACAATGGAGTTTCTAGGGAAGAGTTTAGTGAGAAGCGGAAGGAGAGTATGACTGGCTGAAGTCGACAGATACAGAAACTAATTTTGGATTTGGAAATGTGAATGTAAAAGGCACACACAGGGGGAAGTCTCATGATGTCATAAAAATACTGTATGATATAGGTATATCTTGGTTTAAATAATGAATGCAAGCTTCTGGAGATAGGAGAGCATACATCTTTCAAATTAATATGGTGAAATTGTTAAAGAAGGAAAGAGAATGTATTAAGATATCTCTCATAGGAACTTGCTTTAGCAAGCACTGAATAAATGGTAGCAATGATTAATTTGAAGAAAATTGTGGGATCAGACAATAGTATAGGTAGAAAGAAACTTATATTACATGTCGCCAACCCCAAGAGCAATTCAATTCATGAAGCTATATGTATAGGATATATATGTGGATATATGTATATAAGCTCACAAATATGTACATGGGAAACAATATAGAAACATTAATATTTTGGCATATATGGAAACTTGGAAAACTTAAATAGGAGTAGACTTAGTTAATAAATTTATAATAGCTACTTTTTCTTTTCTTTAATCTGCTTCCAAATAGTGAGAAATAATTATAGAACTTCCCAGAACTTTGAGATATATCAATTGCTTTTATTTTACCTAGAATTAATATTTTTGATTAACTGCACCTTAATTCACTAGAGAGAATTCTCTCCCCAGTCTGTAAAGTGTGTTTGAGACTGAACCTAACCTCAAACTGCAGTTGAGTCGGTCATAAAATCAGAATTCTCACCATTCCCACCATCAGGCTCAGGAACTTTAAGTAGCCCATCAATAACCCAGTTAAGAAAAGTAAAATGATTTATAGTGATTATTAGGAGAAAGCATCTGACTTTCTATTGGGATTGCTGTGAGGATTAAAATAAATTAAATCATGGGGCCAGAGTAGTGGCACAAGCTGTAAGGCGTCTGCCTTGCCAACAATAGAGTAGGAAGGACCACGGTTTGATCCTTGGGTGTCCCATATGGCCCCCCAAGTCAAGAGCATTTCTGAGCATATGGTCAGGAGGAACCCCTGAGTATCCCTGGATGTGCCCCAAAACCAAAAATTAATTAATTAATTAATTAATAAGTTGAATTAGATCCAAAGAAGAACCTGTTATATTGAAAACAAGAAGACAGAAGAAATAAAAGAAAAAGAACATAGAACAGTTATTAAAAACAAAACAATAAAAAACTTAGATAATTTTCCCTGCCCTGAGGTAATTTTTAATGCTGTAGATACCAACTTCATTTAAGCTTTAATAAATCTATATGATAAACTTTTTTATCAATATCTCCATTTATGAGGAACGGAAACTAATTTACAGAAAGTATAAACAGCTTGTTCAAAGAGACAAGAAAAGTAAATAATGATGCTATCATATCCCTGGCACCCTAGTATTAGAATCCTTCCATACCAGTTTGCTTTGCTGTTTGTCCAAGACTTGTTTCAGATTCTTAATTCTGTGCTTCCCAGATACATGAATGGACACAATTACTTTGATTGCTTTTTTGTTTTTGTTTTCTTCCGTTTTTGTTTAAGATAGTTCGATCTTGAATTCTATCAACAGTACCTGATAGAGTCCTGAGTGACTTTAAATGTATATCTAGTGTTCCTACCACATTTCCCAGAGTACCAGTCACTACCTTTAGTGGCCTCTGCCTCCTAAAATCATGACCCAAATGTATAGTTTTCATCAGATGTCCCAATCTATCAAATACAAAGTTGGGTTTTATTCATCCATTTTTTCTTCTCTACAAAAATGCCCTCTTTGTCACTTATTTGTGATCTCTCTAAATCTACAACTAAGCTGATTGTCTCCTAGAACTCTGACACTGCACTTAAACATGTGATTAGACAATACTCAAATATTTTATTGCATATTAGTTTGCAATTCTTCAAAAGCCCACTCCTCACTCTATAAAGTACCATCTTTGCTTTTATTACTTCTGCAAGTGGGAGTGTATATAGTCTAGTCTTTTCCCAAATTCTTTCTTGCTAGCCTCTAGCAGTAGCTGAAATGTTTATTATTTTTTACAATAAAGATGCCTCCTACTATATAGAATCTCCTGCCTGTAAAAGTATAGTTACTTGTGCACCCAGCTGTGTGGGATTGCCTGAGTGCTGGTTTGTAGTGCAAGGATGAGAAATCTAAATGGTTAAGACAGGGCCTAAGGGAGGAATGTCTATATGAGAATGAGCCTATATTTGAAGAGGAGGGGGAAGAACTCAAAAAATGAAACCACAAGACTTCTATTTCTATCTGTGGTTAGAAAAGGCAGAATTATCAAATTAAACTTTCATGACAGACTTTTTAAGAATGTTCATGGTTCTTTGCTTGACAGTTGTGGGACTGGACATTGCCTCCACAATCATTAAGAAAGAGTAATCTATTAGCAATGGATATTTTTGTCTTGCATTCCCTCTACTGTGTACTCTAAATTGACTTTCAAGTTGCTGAAACAAACTAAATATATCTCTGAGGACAGGTGTTATTTCTAGGTTCCTAAGCTAAAATGGTTACCCATTTTCTATTTACCCCCCATTTCCTAATTTTTCTAGCCACACATTTTTTCAAACATAGAAACTCCTGCTTATCCTGAGTTGGCAAGACAGTTACATCATGCAGGGATAGTTTCTCCTCTACCCTATTTTTAGGGAAGACCAGTTATTTCAGATGTATAAAGATTGTGATGAGCTGTCACCATATTGGAATAAAATTTATGTGCACAGTAAACAAACCAATCAACCAACCAAACAAGCCAAACAACAACAAAACACTTTCAGCATGCATTGCCTCTTCAATGATAGATTATGGCCAAGTACCTGCAATTCAACAGAAGTGAGGAGAGTCTTTATGGGGCACTTTATGTGAGAGACAAACCCAATGATTACCTCACTGAGTTTTCCCTTTAGTGGTGTCCATTGTATCATAGGTTTGATCAATAACTTTTGAAGATGTGGTCCCTAAGGACTGAAAACTATTCGACTTTAATTATTGATCATAAAATATTTGAAATGTGTAGAGAAATACATCTGAGCTATGACTTGACTGTATTTTCCTTTAGAATAATATCCTGAACACAGGTAAATTATTTCCTGGTGAATTTTCTAGAACTGGTTAAATGCAACATGATGACTTGTATGAAAAAATATAAAAATATGAAGTGACTCTCAAACTTATTTTGTGGGGTATAAAGTACATTGAATGCTTCAGTTCTTCTTTATGTCACTGTTCCTTTTTTTTGGGGGGGTCACACACACTGATGCTCAGGGGTTACTCCTGGCTATGCACTCAGAAATTACTCCTGGCTTGGGAGCCATATGGGATGCCGGGGGTTGAACCACGGTCCTTTCTAAGTTAGGGCATGCAAGGCAAATTCTTTACCATTTGAACCATTGCTCTAGCTTCTGTGTCAGTGTTCTTAAAAAGGATACATTTATTTTATTTTTCATTCTAGTGATTTCTGTTTAACTCAAAAAGTCTGATAATTGTGAACTAAGTCATTAGATTTTTATAGTGTCTTGAATCTATCACCATATAAAAAAGTTATTTTTATTCTTTTATTTTATTGAGTTTTTAAATATCTTGTCCCTTTTGGGGAACATTACTGCTCACCACTATTTGCAATTTTTGTTTAAGGCATGTCCCATTTTTCTTCTAGTGACTTAATCATATTTTCTAGTTGGTTAGTCAAGTGAAACTTTTAGAACATTACCAATCTCAAGATATTGAGTTTCTAGTTAAAGAATTACACATGTGATTACTGCTTGAACTTATAAAGGAGTGAGTGTTATGGAAATCATATGAACATTCTATTCCTCTCAACTATTTTTTTTTTATATTTTTGGCCACACCTGGCAACACTTAAGGGTTAAACCTGGCTCTGTGATCAGAAATCACTACTGGCAGGCTCAGGGGATGATATGGGAATCAAACCCATGTTGGCCACATGCAAGGAAAATTTCCTACTCACTCTACCATAACTACTACCCATCCTCTCAACTATCATTTCCATTGCCCATCTTACTGGGGAGTTCTTTACTTATGTTTTACTTCATCATATGCAGATTTCCAATACATTATAACAGGCCTAATATGTTGTTCTCAAAGGAAGAAAGAATATTATTTGCCTAGAAATCATATTTAACTTTGCAGTTTATTACTGAGACCATCTAATTGATTCTCTTGATCTTATTTTCTACACAATCATCCTGACTTTTATCCATAATTTAAGCCTAGGGAAGAATTTTAATTGTTTAGGAATAGTAAGGGTCCTGGTGCCAGAGCGATAATGCAGTGGTAGGGTGTTTGCCTTGAATACTACTGACCAAGGACAGACCTGGGTTTGATCCTCGGAGTTCCAGATAGTCCTTCAAGCCAGAAGCGATTTCTGAGTGCATAGCCAGGAGTAATCTCTGAGTGTCACTGGGTGTGGCCCCAAAATAAAAACACACTAAAAGCCCAGTAATAGGAAGGGTCTTGACTATTTTAAAAAGAATCTTTTGAGGAAATGATGATTCTAATATAAAATATTATTAAACCATTTTACCTAATTAGAAGTTAAAGTTAATGAGAAATGTGCCTACTAAAGCAATGTTATATGTAATGCCACTGAGTTTATACTTGTTAAGTGCAAAAACTAAAATGATAATTGGGGACAACACACACTGATTTCTAGTAGGTTTTGTAACTGAAGTTATATTTACTTAATTCAATAATAACTTTAACAGTGCAAGACGGTACTCTTCTATTTCAAATTCTTCTAATGTAACAAAGAACTGGAAAAACATAATCTGTTACTAAAATAGTTTCACTTCACACTAGTTTCCTTTTAGTAATATGTTAAGTATATTCATCTTTTCTTTATTATAATGAGTGACTCCAGGCAATTTTAAATGCTTTTGGAGAGGACTTTCTTTTAACCCAAATTAATTGGGACTCTAAAGAAAAGAACAAAAAGCAGATAGAAACAAACAATAAATAACACAAGACAAATGAGATACATTATGAAAGTTAAAATTTGTCCATTCTTTAAAAAAATTAAAAAATCATAATCCAGTGGCTTGAGTAGTAGTGCTGCATTAGTGTACTTTCTTTGCATGCGACTGACCCAGGAAGGACCTCAATTTGATCCCTGGCATCCCATATGATCCCCCAAGCCAGGAATGATTTCTGAGCTCATGCACAGCCAGGAGTAACCATTGAGCGTCACCAGGTGTGCTTCTCCCTCTTCAAAAAGAACCCCCCCAAATCATAATCCATACTTTAAATATATATTTTTTAAACAAAAGACACTGAATTTTTTCTCTCTGTTAATTTTTACCTAATAGAATTATCCCTTCTGCTCTTTGTGCTTCAGAGGATTGTATGTATCTGCTTTATATTCTGGTTCAATTTTCTTCTATTCAACCATATCCCAACTGTTATTCTAAAGTTACAATATCCATATCATCTATGATGCTGTTTCTGTCATTGAGGATCCTAATAATACATATTATGTTATGTATAGTGCCGAGGTTCTTACACATGGAAAACAAAAAATCTCTTTTGCTTTCTAAACTATATCCCCAACCTGGTCCCTTCTTATATTCTTTAATTATATGTGATATATTAAAAAATGTCACTCAAGATAGTTAAATTTCTTTTCAAAGAGAATTCATCCTTGGCTTAGGCAGATGGCAGAGATTTGTATTATCTTAAAATAGTTCAGACAATGAGACAGTTTTGTAATATTTTTGAGACTTCTCATAACATTGCTCAATGACACTGACTTGCACAGATGCAAAATAGCACTCTGTATTGTTATTCAGGTTTCTCTGTCTTAGTGACTCTCAGGCTTAATTGTTGGTTTCTTTTGACATAAAGGATATTAAGCATTTCACATCTGATACTCATATGCTTCTTTATTATATCAATATCCATCTACCAGGAAGTGGGGGAAGGTGAAGAGTGAGCCAAATGTACATATCCAGTGGGTTTTAACATATCTAAGGAAGATTTGCAGGGGGTGCATTTGGGGCCACACCCAGTGATGCTCAGGGGTTACTCCTTGCTATGCGCTCAGAAATTGCTCCATCACTCCTGGCTTGGGGAATCATATGGGACGCTGGGGATTAAACCGAGCTCCATTCTGGGCAGCCGCGTACAAGGCGTGTACAAGGCAAATGCCCTACCACTGTACTATCGCTCTGGCCCCAAAGAAAGATGTTTAAGGAAGTTGGGGGAATGACTATTACTTGGGGTAATAGGGGTAATAGCAGTGTGTCAGTCTTTTCCACCCTTTTGAATATATTCCACCATTTGTTTAAAAAACTGAGAAAAGTTAAAGTTTTGTTTTTCTTTTCTCTACTAAAAGCAGGAACCCGAGCTCAGAACTTATAAAAGTGGTTCTTATTTTTCAAAGGCGTAGTAAAAGTTGGCTGGAATAGGATCTAAGTTTAAATAATATATATCATTTTCAAAGCAATTATCTTTTTCCATATCTTGTCTTATACATATCACAAAATATTTTATATTTTATACTGCTCTGAACATAATCATTAAAATCTTTCTGCATAGACACTTAGTTTGAAAATTCTTAGACATTCTTACACTGAGCAATGTAATCCCAGCTACTTTGGAGGATGAGTCCTGAAGTTCACTTGAATTCAGGTGCTGTGCTACATGTAGTTGGTTATGCTGACTGTGTATCTGCATTAATATGACATCAATATGATGACCCCCACCCCCGAAATCAGGGGACCTCAGGTTACCTAAGGAGGAAGTTGGGGGAATGCCTTTCTTTGTCTTGGGCTAATAGGTTAATAGCTGTGTGACAGCCTACATAGCTGCATCTTTGTGTAGCTGAAAATAGACATTTAGAGATTATATATAATATATATATGCACAAATATAAAATAATATCACTCCTGAAAATTATTTTCCAAGCATAGCACATTGTATCTTGTTCTTGTTCCAGATATTGTGTACTCTAAGTGGGTTATTCTCAGTTTAAGATTTAATTTCATGGCATGATTTTAAACCCATTAAGATTATTAGTTTGGAATTATAAAGGGTTGAATTGTGCCCTACTTGAAAAGCTTTGTCCTCACTCCATTGCACTAGTGAATGTGACCTTAATTGGGAATGATATTCTTAGATACAATTAGGTTAAAGATCTCTAGAAGATTGGGCCCCAAATCTATTTCTTCTTTGTCTTAAAAAAAGGTTTGAGTCAAATGAAACAATAAAACTATTACAATAAAAACTGGAGGGATGGATAAAAAAATTCCCAAGATTGCTGACAATACCAGAAGGTCAAACAAAGTATACAACAGATATACCCTCTGTGACCACAAAGTAAAAATACTTCCTACACTTTGCTTTCAGACTTTGAAACCCAGAAGTGAGAAAAAAACTAATGCCTATTATTTTGAACCACCACATTTATAGTAATTTGTTGAGAAACTCTAGGAATATAATAGAGATGTGTACTTGTATGTAAATAACATTTTTACATTGTTCATTTCTTATCAAAATAGCAATTCAAAATTTTATAATATAAATTGTTTTGAGTTCTGGTTTCTGTCTTAATAAATAAAAAATAGCTTATGTTCAATGAAATTTCTCTGTCTCCCCATTATTCCACCAGCTATTCTAAAGTCTCAATCAACACACTCTATAATCAAGTATTACACTTGGTTTTGCTCAAGAAACTGGTATAGCACTGGATCAAACCCAGAGGGCTGTCAGCAAGGTAAGTACCTTCCTTCCCTGCTGTTCTGACTTTCCAGTCCCTAAAGAAAATTTTGTAGTCTCTCTAATATCTATGATATTTTGAATATTTCTGAATAAATTTTAATATGGAAATGTAAATTAATTGAAAATAAGTAGATAGTTTCACTTTTATTTCATAATTTATGGAAGATTTTTAAACCCTGAAGCCCACCATTGGCAACACTTATTTTAAATTTATTTTTGATGTAGGTATAAATTACAAATTGTGTAATTTAATTCTTTACAGTGTTATTAATATCACAAAAAAACAAAACAGAAAGAAACGTGATTTATAAAAGCTTGCATTTTTAATAGTACAGACACAAAATATCATTCAGTATACTACTTCATACTTTTGAGCTCTCATAATCATTATTCCTATGATAAATTATGCAACATTTCCCTTCTTTTGCAAAATATATTGGCTACATTTTATTCTTGACTGCAATCATTTGATATAAATTATTTTGTGTTGTGCTTGTGACATGTGTATCAAATTAGCACTTAAATATTTGTTACAGTTTTATTATACAAAGTTGTATTTATAATAATATATAGCATCATAATCCTATATGAAAGTTTCAACTCTTTATAATTGTGTAATATGAAGTTCCCAGGAGTATATGCTGAAAAAATAATGGCATTCATCAAATGTTTATGAAGAGGAAACTTTTAGAAAATTCTCATACAAATGACTATTAAATAATTCATTTTAATTTTACTTAAATATGTAATACCCTAAAAATACTTTTTTCCTTTTTAATGGGGTTTTGTGATTTAGAATACTATTAATGATAGTTTTATGCATGCATCATTTCAACACCATGTTCCTTACATCATTAAGTAAACATCACCATGACAATAAAATCAAAGCAACAATGAAACTTAAATAAAATGACAAGCCCATTCTGTTTAAATAAACCACATTTATATAATTGATGAAACTATTTTTTGAATTGACAGTTTTTAATTTACCAATAGAAATGTATTTTTATGGTCTTTTGTAATTACAACTTACTTGATTATATGAACTATTAGGACCTTTATGTCTAAATTCAATTATTAAGTAAGTGTTTCCGGGGGCCAGAGAGATAGCATGAAGGTAAGGTGTTTGCCTTGCATGCAGAAGGACGGTGGTTCAAATCCTGCATCCCATATGGTCCCCCATGCCCGTCAGGAGTGATTTCTGAGTGTAGAGCCAGGAGTAAACCCTGAGCACTGCAAAAAACAAACAAACAAAATAAATAAATATTTCCAGTTAGGAAATTGATTAAAATTAGGAAAGTTAAAAGAAATATTTGAGTTAATAGACATAGCAAAGTCAGTGAGGTAAGTCTGAGAAGTTAGATGTCATTTAGGAGGTAAACTATCCAAGACTAATGATTCTGTCTCTGATAATAGTGCTTAGTGAATTTCATAAAGAAAATATTAAATGATTTTAATAGGTTTCTGTTATTTACTGAGAAACGTTATATATCTAGCAGTCTAATCATATGAAACTAGAGGTCTTTTCAAATCTAAGCATTTCTAAACAAGTAGTTTCAATTCTTAACAATGAATTATATTATAGATTCCATATATTTAACTATTCTAAAGTATTTTAAATAATTATACTTTTCCATGAGCTATTTTACTCTTTATTGACTATTGGTCTATATAGATCTTTATTCAACTTTAATTTTTCCTTTTAGAAAAGACCTACTCAAAATTTATGTTACTTAGGTAAATTTTCTTGTTTTGCTCCATTTCCTTTTGTAATATGTGCTTTTCACATGTATTAAATTTCTTAATTGTGTGCCCCTTTATCAAAATCTGATTTTAGAATAGAGGCAATTATCATTGTAAAGAAAATATCTAAATTAGGTAGTACAAGATTAATTTCTTGTGGGCATGTAAAATTGAGAGATAGAATTAAATTCCTTTAATTTCAATTATGCCATTAAGATTTATATTATCTAATGTAATACAATTCCCAGAGATCATGGTTTTAGAACTATAGCTCTCCTCTCATTTGATGATGAATGACAGATGAACCTTTGGCAGAAATTTCTCTCAACT
>PVKC010040798.1:0-12263 GCA_004027635.1 Crocidura indochinensis | reverse complement strand
CTGGCTGTTTGCAAGGCAAATGTCCAGCTACTGTGCTATCACTCCGGACCCATACTATAATTTTTAAATCACTCATCAACTCTTGACACTTGCATTGTTTCCAGTTACTGACTATTGTAAGTAATGCTGCAATGAACCATTATGCAAATATATATTTAAAAATATATGTTTCCTCATTGGGGGTGTAAATTCACAATAGTGTTATTGCTGAATTAAAAAGAAGTCCTATTCCTAAATTGTTGTGAAGTTTTTAAACAATTCTCCAAAGAAGCTGAACCAAAGAACAGTTCTAAGAGCAGTGGATAAGAGATTTTGTTTTGTTTTGATTTTTTTGTTTGTTTTTTACAATATCGCTGTCATTGTAGCTTTGGTAGTATTTATGGAATAAGTCTCTTGTCCATGTTATGTTTCTTTGCCATAAATTAAGTGCTCATACATCTGAAGCTTTATCTCAGGGTTCTCCTTTCTGTTCAGTCGATCAGGTCTGTTTTTGTTCTAGTTATACACAATTTTTTCATTATTATTGTTTTGTCCATACCTACTTGTTTTGCTGATGATAATGCTTACTGGTGATACCTATATATGGTGTCAAGAATCAATCAATTCTGGTTTTGACATTTGCAAGAGTTACTGCTGCACTCTCTGTATTGATTGAGATTTATGGTCTACAATATTGTTAATGAAGGTTTCCCATACACCTTATTTTAACACTACACCCTATTTTTTTGGTGTTTGTTTTTGTTTGTTTTTTGGTTTTTCTGGTCACACCTGGCAGAGATCAAGGTTTACTCCTGGCTCTGAGCTCAGAATTTGCTCCTGACAAGCATGGGGGGACATATAGGATGCCGGGATTTGAACCACTGTCCATCCTGGATAGACTGCCTACAAGGCAAACGCCATACTGCTGTGCTATCTCTCTGGCCCCATAGCACAACACCCTTAACAAGTGCACCTATAATACACTCTTATTTACTATAGATTTTTAGTAAAGATTAAAATTTGAGAGTGAAAGTTATCCCATATTTTTTCATTTTTTCCTTAAGATTACTTTGACTATTCCTGGAGTGTTAAGGATCCATACAAAGTTTATGAGCATATTGCTAAAATATGTAGAATTTTGATGCAAATTTCATGGTACCTCTAAATTAATTTTGATAAAATAATCATTTAATGATGTTTATTCTCCTAAATTATGAGTATGGAATAGATGCTCTGTTCATTGTGTTTTATCTTTAGTTTGTCCTAATATTTTTCATATAATTTTAAGTTACTATTTCTTTGACCTCTTTTGTAAATTGTCCCTGAATATTTTTTCAATATATTAGAAATGGGGCATATTTTTAATTTACTTCTTTTCTATATCTTAAGTGTATAAAAATGAAACACATTTATGTGTATAGATTTACTCTTTGCTATTTTATAAATTTATTTTCCTTAATTAAAGAATTAGGGGCCCGGGAGATAGCATGGAGGTAAGGCGTTTGCCTTACATGCAAAAAGGTCATCGGTTCGAATTCCGGTGCCCCATATGGTCCCCCGTGCCTGCCAGGAGCAATTTCTGAGCATGGAGCCAGGAGTAACTCCTGAGCACTGCCGGGTGTGAGCCAAAAAACAAAACAAAACAACAAAAACAAACAAGAATTAATTAATGTTGATGTATAATATATTATCTGCTAGTAGTGATAATTTAACTTCTTTATAATCTGAATTCCTTTAATTTTCTCTTTTTGGTTTAATTTATATGCAAGCACTTCCAATACATTGAAAAGTAGTGCAAATGTGACCATCCTTATTTTGTACCTATTTTGTACCTGGGCAAAGTGGGAAGAGTATAATATTTATTTCATTAAGAATGGTGTTATCTGTGGGTTTATAGTATATGATTTTTATAGCATTGATATATATATATTGTATATGAGTTTTTTAACTTGGACATAAATTTCTTCAGCTGATAATTTTTTATTTTTTTTACCATGAATTGATGTTGAATCTTTTAAAATTATTTCTCTTAATCACTACATGAGGATATGGATTTTGCCTTTGCTTTTATTGACCGTATCAGATAAGCAGATTTGTTTATATTTGGCCATCCTTGCATACTTAATTAATCCACTTGATTGTAATGCATGGTGAATGTAATGCCCTGTTTACTTAAATATCAAGTATTTCATTGTATATTTTTGTATCTGAGTTCATCAAAATTATTAACATGAAGTTTTCCAGTTTTTTAGTGGAAGGTTTTAGTGTTTAGGTAATAATGGCCTCATATAAATTGCTTGAGAGGTAACCTGTTTCTTCCATGTCTTGGAAAAGAAAAGATTAACAGTGAAGTGGTCCTCTTTGAAGACGTAAAAGAAAAATGTATTTATAAAATTATCGGGCCTGGTAATTAAATTTATTGGAAGATTTTTATGTCTATCTAAACTTTGTTGCTAGTAATAGGTCTATAAAATTTTTCTAATCCTCTTCATCCAGTCTTAAAGCTTGTCAAACTCTAGAATTGTATCCATTTCCTCTTAGTTCTCCAATTTTATGGCATACATTAGTTTCATATATAGCAATATTATAATTAATATAATAAATATAAATGTATTTTATTATTTATATTATAATGATGTATAATATTTTGCCTTTTTGAGGTATACTTTGTAATTTCTCCACCATTTAGTAATGATTCATTTTATCATGTTTTCTTTGGCTGCTTCCTTATTTTTTTTTGAATTCATGAAATTAGGTAGGGGATTGTCTTTATTATTTACTAAAATGTATCAACTATCTGTATTCTGTACCATTATTCTGTACCATTAAGAGCAAAACTTTGGCCTTGCTTTTATTTACATATAATTGATTTCCTTGTTCATGTTTCTTTTTTAATTTTCTATTTCTACTTACTTTGGTCTCCAATTATTATTTTTTTTAATTTGGTAAGGTATGAGTTAAGAACATATGTATTTAAGAAGCAAAATAAAAAGAAGAACATATGTATTCATTTGCTTTTATAGCCTAAATAATATATTTTGTGTTGTGGACCTCCCTAAGCTTCAACTGTTTCTCATAAAACATGTTATGTCATGTTTTTATTCTTATGTATATCATATAAGCTTTATTTTCATTTTATTACTCTTTGATAAAACTGTTATTCAGCATTCAATTGTCCAACCTTTCAACCCTTTATGTTTCTGGTTTATTTTATTTTCTTATTATATAATGGGCCTTTTTTTGCTGTATAAAATCTTTAAGCACCATAATTAAAAGAATAATTGTGTTTGGGATTCAGTCATAAACAGAATACCCTCCATTCACCAGTCCAGCATTCCCACCACCAATACACCCTCTGTTTTATTTTCAATGCAAAATCATACTCAGAGAGGCTTATGACATACAATATTTCAACACTAATGTTTTCTTTTATCAATGTCTTTATCCCTCTACCAATGTCCTGAATTTCTTTACCATGCCTAAACTATCTCTATAACAAACACATTTTTCTTTGTTTAAATTTTACACACTGAGGGGCCCGGGAGATAGCATGGAGGTAAGACGTTTGCCTTTCATGCAAAAGGTCATCGGTTCGAATCCCGGTGCCCCATATGGTCCCCCGTGCCTGCCAGGGGCAATTTCTAAGCATGGAGCCAGGAGTAACCCCTGAGCACTGCCGGGTGTGACCCAAAAACCAAAAAAAAAAAAATTTACACACTGTATTTTACAATACTGTTACAGACAAGAGCATCACTACTTCCTTTCACCACCCATATTTTTTAGTTCATAAAGATTTATTTTGTGTCTCATTTCAAGATATAGCCTTGAGAATAACTTACGAGCAGTAGAAAAGAATAAGTATTAAATTTGGGAGATGGAGACATATATAAATATATGTTAATCTCATTCCTTTTATTTGATTTGTCATTTCGTTTTATATCATTTAAGTCTGCCATTTTCTTATTTATCTTTGTCTCAATTATCTATGCAGTAATAAAACCTTAGAATTTAAATATTCTATTGCTCTTGTCTTGCTGCTAGTGTTTTTCTTTACATCACAAGACATCGTCTTATGTAATTTGATGATGCTTTTTAATTGCATATTCTAACAAGTATTACTTTTTTGTGGTATAGATCTTTTATTATTAAATTATGTCCATTTATATTTTGTACCTTTTATGAAATATTATTATCTGATGTAGGTATAGCAGTCCATACATATTTTAATTTACCATTATTATTCATGATTTTCCCCCAGCTTTTTAAAGATAAATGGTACTAACTCTTTAACTGAAGTCATGGAAAAGGTTCAGTAAAGGCAGAATTAAAAAGATAACCTAATTTGAAACTTCATTTGTAGCTATCAAACTCAATATGATTACATTCAGTCAATAAGTAGGTGTGGGGAATCCTCTGGTAGTATTTGGGGGCTACAGCAATCTATATTCTCAAAAATCACTCCTGGAGGAGACCAGGTGAACATATATTGCTAGGAACCAAGCCTCTGCCATCATTTATACAAACATGCACTTAGTCCTTTGAGCAGACTTTCTGGTCCTATAGCAATAAATTTCCAGGGGAGTCTTTCAAATTGAATGTAAAAATAATGGTAAGAAATGGCAAGCTTCCTTAGACCCTGTATACTTTATATTAGAGAAATAAAGAGCACCAGGAAGACAAACAATTTCTTTTCTATAAGGAGAATTAATTTTGGACACTGATTTTAGGACTAATAAATAATACATTACTATGAGGACAATCATTTGTATGAGTATGTTAGTAAACCTATAATAGAAATAATGAGTAAATGCTATGGCAGAAGGTATAATTGGTTAACAAAGAGTAGAAAATGAACTAATTATAAACAAAGAAAATTAAACAAAATAAAATGTCTCCAAAAACCTAAAGTTCATAATCAGACTGTTTAACTTAAACATTCAAAAAATGTTCAAATAAATATTTACTATTTTCAAACTACTTCAAAAATTGAAGAGGATATATTCTGTATTTATCCTTCTTCTGGCTGACTTCGTTTAACATAGTATCTTCTAGTACCATCTATGTTGCTACAAAGTGCATGTTTGTATCATTCTTTATGACTATGTAGTATTCCATTGTATATAGGTACCTCATTTTCATGATCTACTTGCCTTCTGTTGGACATTGGTTGATTCCATGTCTTATTGTACTGAGGGCTGCAATGAGTAGCGGTGTGTATATATCCTTTTGAATAAATGTTTTCTATTTTGGGGACAGATACCCAAAAGGGAGATTTCTGAGTCAAATATTATATTAAACAAAGTAAGTCAGAAGAAGAATGCATAAAGAATGGTATTACTTATATGTAGTATTTAGAATAACTGCATGAAGAAACAAAATGGTCTAAATGGCAGTTGTTTCAAACGCTGTTGGCTCCAAAATATAGCTTGGAGAGGAAAAGAAACTGAGGGAATTGCAGAAATACAAAAGCTTATACTTTTATATATCAAAAAGATCTGCAGCAAAGAATACAGCTCTTCATTCACAGTAGTTCTTGGAGATATAGTTTGGGCACCTATACATTACAGTGTTATATTATATTATTATATATTTATGTTATATTATTCTATTATATTATTTTGCACTATAGTGCTATATTATATTAAACTCCAAATACACATTATAATGTGTGCACATTATGATGTCTTGACAAATATTCTGATATTAACTTTACATATGATTATGCCTGATAATATGATATAGTGTTTATGTAAACAGATATCAATGGAACAGGCAACTGCATGCCATAGACTCTATTACAGTGCTCAATCATTGAGTCTGATTTTGTGATTTATTTTCAATGCAAGCTAGTTTACTGTTATAACACAATGTCCATGTTGTCAGTTGACTTTCAGGAAAGGAATCTGGATGCTAAAGACCCATTAGACTACACTTCATGGTGTAGACTCCTTTTACAGTGCTCTTTACCATTATGTAGCATTGTAGATTTTAAAATCATGATTGTTTTAAGAATGTTCTTTGCACATTCTAACCCATAAAGCTTTTTTTTTCAGCAAACTTTACTCTCTCCGATGCTTTGCCTAGGAATTGGAAAACCTTCACATCTGACCTGCTACTTTTATATATTTTAAGCTCTCTGATATTTCACTGGGTAAGATTTTTAACTGCAACCTATGCATTGATGTTCATTATTTGTCTTTGTGTGTATGAAAGTGTCTGTGTGGTGGACATCTCTATATCTGTCTCCTGTCTCTATTGTACATAATGCCTGTCTATGCTTTCCTCCTGTTATATATAACCCTTCCTTTCCCCCATTTCCTGCTTAACACTTTACAGATCCTTTTCTATCCTTCCAGTCTCTCATACATGAACTGTTATTTCTCCTTTTTTGACCTATTTTACCCTCAGTTCTTACTCCTCAGGAACCGGTATGTATCTCTCATTTCAACCTGCTGCCAGCCAGTTCACAAAGCTAAAGGACAGCCACTTAACCTGACTTGCCTTGGTCCAGAAAGAAAGTACCACTACCCTTGCTACTGATTAGCTCTCAGCAACTTTTTTCCCTAACTCCTTTCACTGTGAACTGATGCTCATGACTGGACTTGGCTTTTGAGAGATTTTTGCCTCAAGGATATTTCCTGATACATGACTGCTGCTAGCCAGTTTTCAGACCCTATAAGACAATGTCACAGACTGACAATGTGCTCCAGATTTTATGCCCCCTAATATTTCAAAAGACTTAAATAGAATATATATACACATTTTTATATTTCTTCAGATGTATTTCCTTAATTGCTATTAATTTTTATGATATATTTCTTTATGTAGATGTGATTTCCTCCACCCCTTATTTTGGATTTGTTTAGTAGGAAATTCTATTAGATACGTTTCTTTTGATTTCTAAGCTCATATTTAAACCAGATTATACATATTGATTTGCTAGTTATTTTTACCCCTGTGTGTATCTATAGTATCCCATGGTACTGTTCTTTTTTCAAGAGCACATTAAAATGGGGAAATCCTACATATAGAAAGAAGTTATTATCAAATAGGGATATAAATTCCTAAATTTAGGAGAGGGGCTTTCACCCTTTGCATTTATCATAGATATTTGACTTAGATTTAATAGATTGAATATTTACCACTCGCCCCTGAAACTTGGATCCCATCATTAGAACCAGCAAGATTTTCTGCACCAGCACTAGAAATAAAACTTCTAACGGGAAGACCCTAATGATGCCCTGGCACTGAATTGCTAGAGGGTGGGTTCATTAGACACTCTGATGACTTGAAAACAGCAACATCTTGCTTTTAGAGTGGGTGTCCCTGCCTCGAAACAAATGGTGAGATGAAACCAGAAGATGGGTCAGACTTCTTGTCTTTGAAATAGTATCTCTACAAAAACCAAGATCTAACAATTGAAGCCTGACAGTGACAACAGTGATTGTGGAGAACTTTTCCTAAGACCATGATGCAAGACTTTGAGATCAGAAAACTTAGTATACTTAAAGCCTGTATTTGTTTTTATGGAAAGATGCTTAATAGGCAGAGACACACTGATAATTAAGTGAAAGATTTTTCTTTCTACTTTCTCCAACTTTTGCTGCTCCTATACAACAAAACACCACCATTTTTATTTATTTCATAGATCGAAGTTCCAACCTTTATTTCTAAAATCTTGGGACACAAATTACTTTGTTTTACATAATATTTCTAATTTTCTTTAAAAATTAAGGAGAAAAAAAGAAAGGATGGGGCCAGGTACCAAAAGGTCTCAATGTATTGGTGAAGATAAAAAAAGGATAGAAATAAATATCCAAGCCAAAGGCAAAAACGGTAGAATCAAGATACCCAAGCTCTAATTATCTAAACTTTAAATGGGCTTCTTATAAGGGAAGGATGGGATAAAATTGTGGGGGTTGGATTACATTCTGGGAACACATTAGAGGGAGGTGAACAATGTTGGTGTAATAGGCCATTATTAATCGTATGTCTTAAACACAAATATAAAGGACATTGTAAATCACAATAGTTTTAATAAAATAAAAAAGATTAAAAATGGAAGAGAAGAGAAAAAAGAGAACAGTAAGTAGAGGAGAAAATGGAAGATGAGAATAGTTACAAGTACATTTTATTAAGTCATTGTCACCCATATTTATAGACCCACAATAGACGATATTTCTGATGAACACAATTATAATGCTAAGCTATACCTTAGTAGACAGGCTTTAGTAATTCACTTAAAAATTATACATTATGGGGCCAGAGTGATAGCATAGTGGGTAGAGTGTTTATTTTGCACACAGACATCCATAGTTCAATCCCCAGTATCTTATATGGTCCCCCATACCAACCAAGAGTGATACCTGAGTGCAGAGCCAGAAGTAATTCCTGAGTACTGGGTGTGGCACAGTAACCAAAAATTATATATTATGACCAAATGGAATTTACACCAGTGATGCAAAGGTTTTTAAACATATGTAAATCAATTACTTCAGTAAGCAATACCAATAGAATGGACAATATTTCTAAGATCATGCATAACAAATATTTTACAAGATGCAATACCAAATTATGTGTAAAAGCTCTAAATAAAATGGAAATAGAAAAGCTTAATCTTTGTGTATTGAAGTCAATAAATCACATAAACAAGGCAAGCACCATAAGTCTGCAAAAATTAATAATTGGGAGTTTTTCCTTAAATATAAAGACTATGGAAATGATATTCATGCTCATCAATATTATTCAACATAATAATGAATGTCTAAGTTAAATCATGCAAAGAAAAAGTAAACATTTCAAAATTATAAAAGAGTAAAGCAATCACTACATTCAATTAGATGTACATATAAATAAATTATAGAAGCCACAAAATATTACTAAAAAGCATGTTGTGTTGCACAAAACTGACCGAGGATTGAATTCAATCACCATATGATCCCCACAAAACTGCAAGAGAAATCCCCTAGCACCCAGCAGTAAACTCTGAGCACCTGTAAGTGTAATACAGCTTTCCCAAAACTAAGTGAAAGAATACAGCAGATTGGCAAGCTACAAATTTAACATATAAATTTCTGTTTTATGTCTGAATGGAAATAATAAACTAGAAAAAGATAAATTAACAAGATAATTGTATTTACAATTTGATCAAGAAGAATAAACATCTAAGAGTAAACTTAATAAAGATAGAAGACCTATATAATAAAAACTGTAAGATGTTATTAAAAGAAATAGAAAACACTAAGAAATAGAAAGGCTCATATTTCAGTAGTATGGTGTTGTTATTATGGATATCTTGCTAAAAGCAAAATAGAGTCAATGCAATCCTTAAAAATTTCCAATGACTTTTTCATAAAAACAAATCAAACACTAATAACATTTGTATAGAGCCACATATACAAAATAAGCTTAAATTGCCAGCACAATCCTGAAATAAAATAAGGTTGGGAATTAGGGATAAAACTTGCTAAAGAATCAACAAAGCAGCACTAAAAGTTCAGATTTATTTTGGAATCCTGCCTGTGGTCACATTAGTCGAAAAGTCTGGCGTGGAGAACAAATAGTTTAAAGAAGAAAGAGTTCATGTGGAGAAAAGTGCTCATGGACAATAAAAGCCATAACAAAGAAAAAGTAAGAACTGGGGTATTACATGAGAAAAATCACTTCTCATAATAGATTAATGGATTGACAGACAGGGAGAGCAAAACCTATCACTATATATGAAACTCTATTCTTTCTTTTCTTTTTAAAAAATAATATCTCTATTTTAGCACCATGATGGCAAATATGTTTGTATTTAGATTTTAGTCATAAAAAGAGCACCCCCTCACCAGTGCAACATTCCCACCACCAATGTCCCCCCTCTTCTTCCTCTCCCACCCCCTACCTGTATTCAAGACAGGCATTCTACTTCTCTCACTCATTAACACTGTCATAAGTGTTGTTAGTGTTGTCATTTCTCTAGCTGCAATCACCACTCTTTATGGTGAGCTTCATATCATAAGATGGTCCTTCCAGCCCTCATTTCTATTGTCTTTGAGTATTGTTACAATAATGTTTTTTCTTTTCTTTTCTTTTTTTGTTTTTGGGTCACACCCCGCAGCGCTCAGGGGTTACTCCTGGCTCCATGCTCAGAAATTGCTCCTGGCAGGCACGGGGGACCATATGGGGCACCGGGATTCGAACCAATGATCTTTTGCATGAAAGGCAAATGCCTCAACTCCATGCTATCTCCCGGGCCCCAATGTTTTTATTTTCTTAAAAGCATAGATGAGTGAGACTATTCGGTGTCTATCTCACTTCCTCTGATTCATTTCATTCAGCATAATAGTCTCAATGTCCATCTATCCATCCGAAAATTTCACGACTTCATCTCTCATGGCAGTGCTTAATATTCCATTGTGTATATGTACCACAGTTCCTTTAACCTTACATCTCATTGGGTTCTTAGCCAGCAAAGGCATTGTTTTAATAGTTTCTGGAAATCTCATAAGAGGCCACCCTGTCTGAGGTCAGCTCCACCACTCTCATAACAATAGAAGAGCAGACTGAACACTAAATGACTCTAGGTAAGTCTAATCAAATCCTTTATCTTGTGAAGCACAGAGCTATCTGGTAGCTAAAATCTCAAGCATATAACTTATTCCTATAATCAAAAAGAGTTTCCTCGATATCTCAGCGTGAACATTTAAACAAGTCCACAAGAGGCAGTGTTCCATGTTTGAGTTTCTAGTGATTTTTAAACCCTTCTCACTTACACAGGTTATGGATTCACATATAGAACTGAATAAATGCAAGAGAGAAGTTCAGTATTTGCTAGATTTTAATTATCTTGGGTCCCTATCTGCCCTTCTCAATATGTGCTTAGCACCACAGGACATTTTGTTTGAAGCTATGTCCCAAAGTCTGAAGACATTTGCCACACAGCTATTCCTGATCATCCAAAAGCCTTAGCACTCTGACAACTTCCTGGTCTCTTACAAACTGGTATAGAAATCTATTTGCTCAGTCATCTTAATCGACCTATTTAAATAAGGAACATACCTATTAAAAAGGTAATTACCATCTACTATCATCATAGTTAATTTTTTTCTTTTTTATACAGTAAAAGCATCATTTTGTTTAAACGTCGTTTTTTCTATTAAATTCCTATTAAATTTTATTTTATATCACTCTGAGATATATTTAAACGTTGTTCTTGATTGAGATTCAGTGGTACAATACCAAACTTCCATCCCTTCCCCAGTGCAGATTTCTCAACACCAATGTATCCAGTTTGCTTCCCGCCACCCACCCTGAACTCTCCCCTAGATAGGTATTTTTCTTCTTCTTCTCTCTCTCTCTCTTTCTCTCTCTCCATCTATCTCTTGCTTTTTTCCTTTTTAAACAATGATTTGCAATATGGTTACAGAATGGGTATTATGCATATCATTTTACCTTCTTAAAGCACCCAGTTCTTGTCCAGAGTGATTATTCCAAGCACCATATTTGCTGCAAAACACCAGTAATTGTAAACACATTACATTTTAATACTTTAGCTGCTATGTGGCATTTGTGACCACATATTCCCCCAGCACATCCAGGTCCACACAAACTTAGAAGCACAGGCTGGTAGAAACTCAAGTCTTCAACCCTAGGACTCATATATCACCAGAAATAATGAAGAAATGAAGGAAATATATGGATTGATATAAAAAGTCAAGTTCCCAAACTACAATTTTGAAAATTTCTAGGAAACACTTCCAAGCAACAATTTTAACCATTGTCTACTGAAATTAACATATAAAAATTAATAAGTTTAAAGAAAGTATGAACAAGTGCCAAATGAAATGATTGAGCTAATGGGAACCATAGTTGAAACCAAATACTCAATAACAGGGCTCAGAAACATATAGAAAAAAAGAGTTGAATCTGTGAACTCAGAGAGTAAACTATGCAAAGAAAAAATTAAACATTAAAAATATAATAGATATTATGATTTATGAAAGAACCAAATGAAGTAATATTCTTATCAAAAGAATTTTATAGAGAGTGAAAAGGAAGAAAAATAATTATTGGTCAACCAAATATTTGAACAATATAATGAAGAAATATATATCCATATACAATAAGTTGAACGTTTCAAGCAAGATAAGCCCAAGACACTATATGCCAAGACCTATTGTAATTAAAATTGAAGAAGCAACACATAAAGATAGAACACTAATTGCATCAAAGGAACAGTAAGGATTAAGCAATCAAACCAGTACAAGAGTATAGAAATTTATCAATGTGAGAGAGAGAGA